>JASVER010000144.1:410811-431928 GCA_030449065.1 Oceanodroma leucorhoa | reverse complement strand
GGGGGGGGGGGGCAAATTACCCATAACCTGGCAAAAGTACAATGTCAACAATTCATAAAAAATTACATTTGGATTGCAAACACTATAGAAAGGCTCAGATACATCAGGTAAACAAAACCTAACACATATGCTCAGGAAATCACACTTCCCCAGACACCACAAGCACACAATACTCACAAAGATATTCTTTGCTCTCATAGTTACTRTTTTCAGTGACTGCTAGGGAAGTATCCTGTAACAAGCCACTATCACCTATTAATCATTAAAGCTAGACAAAACAAAAGCCTGGATGCACACAAGTTGTGTTTCCATGACTAATTCCTTTACAATTCGCAGAAAACTCATATAAGGCTGTGGAACACAGATCATGTCTCCCCCTTTACTAGCCCCAGGAAGGGCAGAAAACAAGGATGCCCACGATGTGACACAGAGTCTAACACTGCTAGAGCTAGGTGTTACAAACCACCCCACCTGCAGAAGAAACCTCTAATGGAGTAATCCATTAACTTGTGGTTGGTTTCAAACAGCCAGGAATGCTTGAGCTATGCCTGGCCAGAGCACCTCTCAGTTTCTCCTGGTATAGCAATTCCAATTCACACTAAAGCACCGAAGTGGGGAGAGTCTACATGCACAGCATACAAAGAGGGAAGACCATAGGACCTCTAAGCCAGTACACTCTCCTGTGATGCGGAAGGCTCAGGTTCAGGCTCCTGCTCTCCTTTGCTTCCACATTGCAGATGAGCACCTCAAACACAGTGCTACAGTATCTGTCTCCTCCTGGCTCCATGAATACTGGATCTACTACAATGGTCTAGCCTCAGACCTCAAAACCAACTTTTCCCCCCTCCCTCCTTCCCAGTGGGATGCCCTCAGTTCCTCCCACCCCCCAACTACCAACTTTTCTGCCCGATAGCAACAAGTCATCTCTGCTGGCCACTACAAACCCAGCTACTGCCCTGAAACAGGAGGACTTAWGATAGTCAGCACAGCGGACTCAGCTACTGACACTGCAGCTGCCAGAGGACAGGAGGAAGAAGAGGCAGCCACTTCTGCAAGGACAAGAAGCAACAACAGCAACCTGACACTGACCAGCAGGCTGGAAGGAGGTGCAGAACTTGGCACACAAGTGCCTGGGCCCTCCTCATCCCCTCCAGAGAAAACGTGGCAAGCCAGATGGCAAGCAACTGCAGCCACCTGCTGAATCACTAAAACAGAGATACAGATACCTGAGGGCAGAAAAMAGCTTCAAAATGTATTAATTGGGATGAATACGGGTGATTAGGACACAAAAGTGTCCTAATTTGGCAATCAAAAAGCCTTGCAAAAACCTGGTCTGAGATATTTTCATGCTGAAAGACAGGAGGTGCAACAAGCTTTATTTTTTTTATTGGTGCAAAGAAACACTGCTAGAGAAAACATTTCTGCAGAGACCCTAGACTCTAAGACAATATTATGCAAATGTAAATAGCCCTCATCAAATTACACACTAGTGGCTTCTTTTTTCACCTTACCTTCTCAAACGAATTTTAGTAGCTGCAGAAAAAGGGCAAGTATAAGACGATCTATGGAAGAAGGAAGCCAACCCATTTTATTTCAACTAAAAAGACAGCTGTAAATACACTTCTATTGATCAGTGGGAATGTGCTTACAAAACATAGAGTCTGAGAAATGGCAGGCAAGGGACAAGAGGGCAGGATGGTACATTGAAAGTTTTAYATATGGTCTCATGATTTTTTTCAACACAAGGAAGAACTACAAATTCACTTACATTGTAGGATTCCAATTTACCCAACTAAAATTACCTTCTTAAAAAAAAAAAAAAGAATACAGCATTTCAACTGAAGGTAAAAACGTATGTCTGCAGGTTAAAGTCATGATCACTCACTTTTTCACTCTGTCCACAAGCATACAGCTTTCAACAAACYGGGAAGAAAAAAGATGAGCTCAACTCCATACATTTTTTTGTTCATTCTGTGGTTAAGGCTTAAAAGATATCACCACCACCTTTGTCTTTCAGTAAATCAATGCAAGACTGRTAGATTAAATAAAAAAGCTAAGCTCTAGAAGTTCCTCCTGAATATGTAAACCTAATTGACTGCTCTCTAAACACCACCATTCTCTTTCTCATTCCCCAATACATTCCTAAATGGATTAACATCCTTTTTCTGCCATCCACAAAGCTAAGAGATTGTCTATGTAGTTTAAGGAACTACAAAGACATAACAGCATCTTCCCTTCCTCTGTCTCTGAGGCTGCTTAATTTCCTCAGATCTTTTCCAGTGGAGGTGCACTGGAAGCAGGCTGCATCAACACACCTGTCCATTAGATTACTGCAAATCAATCTGTCACCTTATGCCTCAAGCAATTCATTATCTCAATTCTGTTATCACACAGGTCTGTACCCACAGGGTAATTAGATAATAGCATGGGCAGGGRAAAAAAAAAAAAGAAAAACAGAAAAGAAAGGTGAACACCTAGTCCCTGTGAAGCAAGGCAATGTTAATTTCCTATCACTGGCAGATCACTACAACAGACCCTGCAGGCTATGGAAATTCTGCCTTAATGCATCAAGCATAGAACAGCTATACCCCCTTCCTAAACTTAAGAAGTCCTGAGTGTGCAAGTCCAGGACTTTATATTTTTAAACTATGCAAAAAAAATTAGCAACTTTAAAAGCACAGTTACATGGTGAAACATATCAATACAGGAGACTACCAAATCAAGTGGGGGGAAAAAAGGGAGAGGGGGCACTTACATGCACAAAGTGCATTACCATTACCACTTGCAGGCTCTCCCACATTACCATAAAGATAGTTTAAATGTAAGAAAACCTCCTCACTCTCTCATTTATCAGACGTAGCTTATTATGTTTATTCTGCCATTCCAAGCACTGCACTAAAGGATTAATTTTAAAAGCCAAAATGAATACAATGAAGTACACCCCTGTCAGAGWGCTAGGGGTGTTGCAAGGAGCAGGGTAGCACACTGCTCTATCCCCAGGTAAGAAATATCATCTTCCAGGCTGTTTTTCTGAAACTCAGTTTTCATTCATCATCAAATGGCAGGCTTCACTTTGGGGACACTGGCCTGCCAAAACTTTAATAGCTTTGACATTTCCAGGATGCTTGCTTCCCCCCACCTTATCCTCTACCCCTCACTAAAATAACCTGCAAACACTTACATGCAAATCCCGGTTACAGGCCTGCTGTGTAAGAAACAATTAAGCAGGGACTGAACTGACTTTCAGAGAGGCTGTATAGTCACCTGGCTTGCTTCTCACCTTCCAGCCACAAAGGTACTAAGGCCAGGAGAAACAAACAAACAAACAAAAAAAACCACCCCAATCAAAAAAAAAACCCAAAACCAACCAAAAACCCCAACAACAACAAAAAACAACAACAAAAAAACAACAACAAAAGAAAAAAATCAACAACAACAGAAAAAGCCTGAACCACTAATTCACTCCCTGTCCCCCACCTCTCCTATCACACACATCTTCCTTCATGGCTGGAGAATCTCCATCAAGAGGGATTTTCCAAGAGAAGGTTCTTCAGCAATAGCTCAGGTGTGCAGTTGGTACATAAAGACTCTCGTTAGAATTYGGTAACTTCTGGTTACTTTTGGTCCTGTGTTTGATCCCTCTGTATGGAAGGCACAGGAGATGAGGTTAACTTGACCTGCAAAGGTTCTTTTCTAGGCTTCACTTCCTTGTTACTGGTGAGTCTTAGCCTATTGATCCACCGTAGTGCTAAAAAGGTCTGACATTTCTGAATGGTTAACAACAGGAGTTGCTCCACAGCGCTATTTCACTCAAGTAATTAATTTTAATTCTTAAACCATCAACATGAGGTAAATGAGTACCTTACTTAACATCTGGATAAACACTTCCACTGTGATCTTCCCAACTTTACTCAATGACTCAGTGTCAGAATTAGTAATCAGACTACCCATGCAATATTTTAGGTTGCACTTAAAGGGCAAAAGCGTGGCAAAGCTGTAGTTACAGCAATACATAGCATTTTTCATATCACAAGAACACAAACAGTAATGTGCAAGCTGTTTCAGTACTTTTTTCTTCCCCACCCAAAAAAATAAAGCTGTAAATTTCTGACAAGTTTTGTGAAGCTGATGGATAAGGCACATTCAGCACTAGTTACTACGGTAGAAATTGTACATTCTCAATAGGTACTCAGTAAGGATCAGGAGATTCTTCCAGCATGCAAATGAGTTAACAATTTGATTCTTCAGCTGGCAGCCAGGAAAACACCACTAGAAATTCTGACTAGGAATAAAACAGAACTCTAAGCCCCAAAATTAAATGCCTAACSAACCATTACACTTGTAGTATGTTTAGTGACTTCTAGATTAATTTCCTTGCATTGCAAATTTTTGACCACATTTGGTTTTCCTTCATTACACCTGTTCTGCAATCTTAGCACTGCCTGCTATTTTGGTTACCATCTCTGTTTTTGTTTTTGTTAAAGAGTATGTTTAGGAGACATACAAGTAATTATACTAATAATGTTTTACTCAAATAAGCCTCACTGTCTCTCCAAAATACCACCTCATTCTCTGTCATTTTGGTCATTTCCAGGGAAGTCAGACACAAAATAGATGAAGAAACTCTCCATCAGCTTTGTCAGATGCAAAAGAAATTGCTGTATTCTTCCAATCTTCTGCACTATTGTATCACTGTCTCAGTGATACCACATCTTCTGCCAGCCGTAGAGCTTATGGTCAAAAGAGGGAGACAAGCAAGAGGGATGAACTCACATGCTACTCTGCAAGCAGCACAGAAAAAGAACCCACAACAGGGATCTTTTTCTATGTTCCAGCTGTAAGTATTTTCTGCATGACCATGAAACAAGAGCAGGTCAAAGAAGGTAATGCCAATGGTAATGATATCCCAAAATATCACAGTTGGTCAGTAAAACAAAGCGTCAACTGCATAAAGGTACTTTGGATTAAGCCAGAGATTGCAAGGAACACTGATTAAACCACTTGTGGCCACTGCCTTCTCTAAATAATTGTTCCCTGTGGCACATACAKATACATGCTGAAATGGATTGTTTTAATTCAACTCACAGAAAACTCTTGGCAATGCAGCACTGATTCGTGAGCACCTGTACTTCCAACAAATTAAATGACTAATTAAGCTTTCCAATAAACATTAGTTATTAGAAGTAATCAATTTAATTACAACAAACAAAGAATCCCTTTTGGCTACATAGGATGAAAACCCACTACTTGCAATACTTCAGAGGTTCTATTTCACAGCTTCAAAGTCATCAAGAATCTCATTAGTTTCAGCAAAAGCCCCACTTGGCCTTCTATACAACAAACTTGACTAACTACAGCAGTTTCTTTACAAAATTAGCCAGCTTAAGACATCTGTAATCAGTCACGGTGTTGAGCAGTATCCAGAAGTTTCCTATCAAACATCACATAAAATAGACCCAAAGTCTCGTTCGTACAGCTACAGCCCTTGTGGCTCTCACCACTGTTTCATTTCATACCTAGTAAAATGTAAACACTGCTATTACAAATGTAATGACTACCACCAGGCACTCCTCAACACACAAAAAAAAAAAAAAAAGAGCATTTCAAATTATACAAAATGCTGTAATTATCACCTAATCCTAGGCTTAGAAATGAGACACTTGGTTGAGGCACAACTCCTTACCCGTGCAGGAGACCATCCCAACTTGGAGGATCACGGCTCTGGAGCCTGAGGCATCCGGCCTACACTCCTGGTCAGCACCGATGCCAAAAGCTGTTTACGACCTGGGCAGTTGTCAGAAGACACACAAAGATCCTGAGCCTCGATCCTCCATAAGGATCATTTATTTAAGAAAAGCACCAGTAAACAACTAGAGATTTTGACTTTTCTGTAAGACAGCTGGCAGTTTTAGCCAGTGATGGCAAACCACTGCCAACGGTTAGAAGTTGGGCATCGGGAAAGATTTGGGTGGGTACCAAAGACACCACCATGTACCACAGACACCAAACAGATGCGCTGCAGCGGTTTAGGGCAGCCTCAGCAGGGGCTGGCAGCAGGCAGCTCCCCGCTGCCGGACGCACCTCAGCCCCGGATCCGGGGTTCCCCCTGCCTGACAAGCCCGTAGCTTTAAGTAACTTTCCAGAAGAGAAACGCGTGCCTTGCCGCTAAGCTGCCCGGCATGGAGAGACCCAGCCTGGCTACAGAGATACGGGAGCGCCCTTCTGGTCCCCCACCCGGACCCTGCCTGCGGACAGCGCAGCCCCCGGCCCGCCGCCGCCATCCTGCCCTCCCCGCGGCGGCGCTCCGCCACCTTTGCCCTCCCCGTAACACGAACCCTTGAACGCTCTCCCAGCAGACGGCGTTCCCGATCCCCCTCGCCTGCCCCGGCCCCCGCCCGGCCTGCAGCGCCAGGGGCAGGCAGGCAGGCCCCGGGGGGCGCTCCGGCCCGCCACCGGGAACGCCGCCTCTCCCCACCCTAACGCGCCCCGGGGGCGAGAGCGTGGCCCCCCCGCCCGGTGGCGGTTACCCCACAGCCKCCGCCGCTCCTCACCCCCGCCGCGGAGGCACCGCGGCCCGCCGAGGGGCCTCCCTCCCCGCCGCCAGACCTCCTCCGTCCCACTAGGAACAAAGCTCCGCGCCGCCACACCGGCCGGGCGCACTCCCACTCCCGTGGTTCCCGGCGGCCGCCCAAGTTTACCTCGCTTCCGCGGCAGAGCAGGGCGGCTCGGCTGGAGAGCGGGAGCAGCGATCCCCCTCCCCCCCCACGCCGCACACACTTGTGTTTATTTCCTACGGTCCCTCCCGCCGGCGAGAAGCCTCCAGCGCCTCGATCAAGGCTGAGGAGGAGGCGGGGAAGAAGCGCGCAGCACCGCTCCCGGCTTGGAGGGGGGGCGCGGGGCAGCCCCGCCGGGCCACGCCGTGCCCTGCCCCGCTGCGCTCACCCTGCGGCGGCGACACCGGCACCCCCTCGGCCCTCCTACCTGGCGCGATCCCCCCGCGGCCCCAGGACAGGCCTGACCCCCCCCACCCGGGAGGCTCGTCGCTGGGGCGTGGGGGGCTCCAGGCCGAGGGGAGCGCCGCCACCCCGTAGGGCCCTGCGAGGCTCCGCTTTCCTAGCCTGTGCCCTCCCAGTCTGTGCCCCGGCGGCTTTGAGCTTAAGTGCAAGGCGGGGAGCCGCAGCTCTTGGGACACGAGCACTTACCTCTCTCCGGGACGGCCAGCCATGGCTGCCGGCAGAGGAGTGAGCTTAACAGCCCTGAGCCACCACGTGCAAAGCGGCCACGGTAACGAGGTGGGTGCTGAGAGGCTTCCACCGGCCTGTTTCTCAGCGCAGCATCTGAGCTGCCAGCATGACCCCAAAATCACAGCTCAGCTACTGCTTAAGGCCATAGATTCCCTGTGCACACATGTTCGTGCAAGTTCATTATTGCACTTATATTTATGCTATTTACACACCAAGAATTATTTCTTCCTTGAGGTAGCTCAAGAAAGGGCAGCTCCGCACCTGGAGTTCCTGCAGGATCCACAAACCAGGCACTGTCCTCTGTACCTGCTGGATCACAGCTGCTGCCACTTGCAGAATGGGGTAACTTGCATGACATAAAAAACAGACAAAGAGCAGGGCAGGGAGGAAACAGAGGTACTACCGTCCTTTTGCTCAGCGTTTCAGAAAGCAGAGGTCTCACCCCAGATGCAAGAAATGAGAGTTCATGTCCTTCCTGTGGTGAAGAATTTAATCCTCAAACTCCCCCTGAAACTTAGCTGAAACAGGCATAACCTGAGGCTCATTCCTTGCGTTAAAAAAAAAAAAAAATAAATCTTCACTGAAGCAAAGTGGAATTTAATTAATAAGACTGAGATGCCTAACTTGGATCACACTATCAGCTGATAGCTGGGGCCTCACCTGAGAGGTGGATGCATATCACTATAGACACAGGAAAGGATTTGAACATCCCTCTTATGACTAGGACCCCATGCAAATGGGGTGTCCATACCGACATGACCTCTTTGTAGCTTGATCCAGAAACAAGCTCATGGAAGTGAATCCTCAGCAGGAATAGATAGCTTACTCTATTGCTCGTAGAGGCAAGATTTACAGCCAGCCCATTCTAGTACTAGGCATTTTCCCCTGGCTGATTTAGGCAATACAGTGACTAATATTTGCAAATCCTTTGCACTGAGGAGGAAGGACCCCCAAGAAACAGAGATCTCTAGAGATCCCAGAGCTGGCCTTCAAAGTTCAAATCTAAGTCTGTTCTTTGCAATGCTTCATATTATGGGAATAGACAGACAGGTGACCACATGGAAGGCAATGACATTCAAATACAGATACTTACTTACTAAGAGATAGCAATATAATGAACACTGAGCGAACAGAAGACAAACTAGGTCCCAGACATGCTTAGTGTCTCACTTGGTCAAGACTATATTGTATTACTAAGAAAGCTCCAGCATATTTAGAAGCCAGACATAATCAAAATCCTTTATTCATCATCACATCTTAAACCTCTTCTCTCCCTTTGTGCCAAGCAGAGGAAGAGAACATGTGTTACAAATCTTTTAGACATGTGCATCTCACTGTTCTCTGAGACAGTTTCTCTTAAACTTCCTGCTGGATCAATGCCATCTGCACAACCCCATTGTATGGCTCATATTTAAATAATACCTAATGTGTCCCTAAATCAAGCCAAGAGACTCTGGGAACGGGATCAAGCTCTTAATCAGCAGTGCACAGGTGCACACAATCAGCACCTTCAAAGCCTCACAACACTTGGTATTTTTCTTAAAGCCCCATCACATGGATCACACGACTATCTGAAAATGTCACCAACAAAACAAAAAAAGAATTACAGTCAGCTTCTAGCTTTCAAGCAAAAGTTTCAAAACTTGAACCCCAAGGAAAGAAGGCAGAAATTATCATATTTTTAAAAAATTAAACTATCATGTGATTTAGCACTCTGACACATGATTTTTAAATCCTTGCACTTTGGCAATACTTCATATATATGCAGATACCAGCTTGCAGATGCACATATTTTTACACATAAATGACACTAGCCAAAGGAAAAAAGTATTTATTTTTGCATACCACCTGCAATACAACGTGAAGACTCAATGTCAGCAAGTTCTGTATGTAGGGTTACTGCCACAGTGTTAGCTTAGTGTAACTGCATGTTCTTTACATTGTATAATAGCTGGCTTTGACAAACAATATCTTCTTATATGTTTACATCCTTAATTATCACCTCTATATTCTGATTCCTCCCCTCCTCACTTTTCCTAGGAATGGGGAAGAACAGGAAGGGAGAGAGAAAACCTGTGTCTGTGTTTTAAAGAGCTTTAAATGTATTTGAACCTGCCTAGAGGTGTAGTCAATGACCAAGTTAAACATTCATCTCAGATACACACTCGCTGAATCAAGGAATCTGCCGTGTGAAGGGAGTTGCTAAGCTAACTGCTAATCAAAATAGTCTTGCTTTCTATTTTAATGACACCACAAACACTTTTAAAAATTCCAAAGAATACAGAGTAAGAGGAGTAATGGTAGTGACTCTACCTTTTACACACTGGGGGTCACTTGCCCCTGATCTTGCACAGTGCTTTATTCTTACTGGTTTCCACAGAAGCACCCAAATTTGAGTAATGTATCAAGTAAACAAATTAAGCTTTTAAATTGGAATGAAGAGGGACCGTTTATTCCATCATCACTGAGCTGAAACTAACCATCCACACTTGTCAGCAACCAAGAACTTGGAGAGCGAGTTATGCAGAAATCAGGGCACAGGAAAATAGTTTTCAGTCCTATCTACCTGTTGCTATTTTGCTTAAGTAACACAAATCCAAACCAAAACAGTATTCTTTCATGTGCATAAAATATATACAGGGAAGACACATGCTATGTTTATAACCACTCATAAGGCATACAAATACACATCATGTTTGTGTCAAGAGTACTTTCCCTTGAGCAAGGGTCCTAAAACTTGGTACGCTCTTTCAAAGCAGGCCACTTAATACAAATTTGTAATCTGACTTCAGTGTCAGAGATCACAAAATAATAGTTTCTTTGGAGCTACTTAAAGCTGTGTAACATAAACAGTAGCATAAGAATTTACAGCGCTTCATAAATGTCTCCCCAGCAGCTCTGTGTTCTGGCATGAACAACAACCACTAAACCCCAGTCTGTACTACAGGCTCACTAGTCTTCATGCCACACTTATTTTGCTGCAATATGATTTTACCCTTCATTGGTAAGGCCTCTTCCCAAGATAACAAAGACAGGCAGTAAAGTTTTACCTTTCTGCTAGAGTATTTTATAATGGAAGAGTTGTAAAATAAGAAAAGTACTTTATAAAAAAACAATATAAAAAACCTCCAGATGGTAATATAAGAGAATATTCAATTGATCGGCCCTGATTTTCTTAAATCTGATCTAAAGCAAAACAATCCGTTCCCTCAGGAGAAGAGAAAACGGTTCATGGATTACTCTGCTAATAAAAAAATAAATTATAATCAGTACCTCAGAGTACTGCCAAAATGTGCATTAGTTTCCCACATAAGCAGCTTACCAAGTTTTCTTTCAGGGGCACTCTTCTATGCATCTGCAAGTTAGGCAATTCCCGGAACCTCGTGCTCTGTTTTGGAGAAGATTGCTAGGAAACTATCTTACTCAGATGATAGATTAATCTTAACAAAAGACAGTGAGAAGCAATATCAAACTTAGCATGAACTTCAGATCTTAAAATTATTTCCATAAGCAGTCAGTGCAAAAAAAAAGCACAAATTAACAGTGCTTACATTTTTATTTGCAACAAGAAAAAAGCAGAGTTCTCTGGTAACTAGGTTTTATTTTTTTCTTTCATTTTCAATAAAACAAATCCTTACAGCTGCAGTGCTGTACAAGTAATAATCATCTCATTCATGTACTGTTTACAGAACTGCCCCTGCATATGTCAACTTTGGGCACTAAGCCACAATTTCATGTATTTTCAAGCTACCACACCAACTGACCATATTTAACCTCATGTTCTATGTTCTAGGAATTAACCCACACGACCTATTTTCCATCACTGACTTACTGGTATGGAACATGATGTCTGTGGTGGTCAAAAAGCTCACGTTAAATGTGCTGACTGATCAAACACGCCAGTGGTTTTGTTACATCAATCTACATTAACCTTCTGAAACATGAAATTGGTACAAAACCAAAAGAGAAATACAAAATCTCTCTAAACCATATGAATAACTTCAGTCCATACCTACAGTGTGCTGCAGAAAAATCTGTCATTAATCTGATTCTCATTTGGTACACTGATTCTTTATGAAGAATGGACAAGGATAAGAATCTTGCACAGTATTTACAACGTTTTCTCCTTGTACTAATTTACCACATTTTCCTAATAAATTATTGCATTTTTGCAGGTTATTAGCTTGCAAACCAGGAGTAAGGGCATGTCTACATCACCCACTACAGGATAGTATAGGCATGCTGAAAAGAACCATAAAAAGTAGAAGTASGACTATGCAGTTTTAAGGTAGGCTTATTTATATTACGATACAATGAGCGCTGTTTGTGTAATTATTCATGTCATCGAATACTTAATGCCCTATGATATAACAAAAAATGCCTGGTACTTCACATTATCGGATAAACATTTTGCTATTCTCCAGTTCCATAGAACTGTTCCTCCTTTTTGTTTTTCTTGGAAGAACAAAACAGCATTAAGAAGAAACTAGTGAGAAACACTGCAATTGGCAAATTTAAAAGTGAAATTGTGAAGGCTGCAGAAAAGCCACTAATGCATTGTATAACTGATGCTTTGTATAACATATACTAGCACTACTATAGTCCAGAAAAAACTCCAACTCCAGAAGATGCTTTCAACACAAGTCTGGTGGTACTGAGTGAGGGAAGCCAAGTGTTACTTGCTACAGAGAAAACTGGTAGGAAAGAGAACTAAATGGAAAGTAGAACAGTTGCTGCTTTTTACTCTTCTCAGAACTCAATCAGTTCCTGTCACAGGACTCAAACAGAAGTTCCACACACAGGGATCAGTTGCACAATTCTTCAACTCTTGTGATGGGAGGCAACGATGAATCAAATGCCAYGTATCATATACCCAGTGCAACGTGACTGGAAATTTAGTGCAGAGCATACAAACATTGCTGCAACTGCCTACAGAAAGTTCAAGAAAACAGAACCAAGAGCATGATGTTGTAACATGACTTATCAAACCTCAGTGCATCACTCCTTGTGTACTCTAAGCACTGGCAACTGCCTTTTTTTTGGTGGCATGGGAGCTTCAGAATGATATATTCCTTCTCCTTCACCTCCCTTCTTCACACAGTGAAACAGGGCCCAACTCAGAAAAATGTGTAGAGGACTTCTTATTTTTGAGATAACAGCTCTGAGACACAATCTGGTGTACATGTTGTTGTGCCTATRAACAACATTACTATGTATAGACAGTAATTATTAGTGGAGACGGGCGGATTTTCTTAAACCAAACAAGAAAGCAAGCTTTCTCCAAGCCTGTGCATAGCATCCTACCTCCTAGTTATGGTTCATTAGTATCAGTTACCAATTATCAGTGAAGCCATACAATACCTTGTAGATGAGTAGCCGCAAGTTTACATGTCCATTTAGACCTTTCACGGACTGCAGGTTAGCCACCACTGTCTTCTAGAATATGGAGCCAGAGAACTGGGTTTTCAGGCATTAATTTGAAAATAAGATTGTTTAGATACGGGTAGATAGAGCCACACTCTTTAAATACTATAAACAGGATGTTTATTTAGCCAAGGGTTTCCTTATAATTATCCCTTCTTAAGCATAGTATGCTATGTCTCTGTAATACGTAAAACCAATGGCTGTGCCCCAAGGAGCCTAAATCTTTGTCCAGTGAATCCACTATTGCCTGGCTCCTTTTTACAGCCCTACATACCATCTCCAGTTTAAGGAATTTTCCTCAGCTTTCATTATAATGTCAGCTGTACAAAAGCATTAAGGATTTGAATGGCTCATCTATCATTCACTTAGATTATAGGGCTGGTAGTTACTCTCCTCAGGGAATATGATGTCTTCTTTCTAATTCACAATGACATGATTCAAAGAAGAGGTCCCAAAGAGTGGAACCTAACCTGTAAATGTACATTATGAAAGGGAGATGCAACAAGACTAATTTTTTTATAAAATATCTTCCTGTGAGTTGACAGATGTCTGCCTCCAGGGTCCAGGCACTAAATCCTGTTTCAAACTCTTGTATCCCTTCCCTGCCACACTCCACAGTTTATAAAGCAAAATAGTCCTTTCCTCCCCACTTGGAATCATATGGGGAGAGGGGAAGACACCAATTTCAAGTCTGGCATGGGCTTATGTTGTCGAACGACTTCAGGAGAGTTGCAGTAACATAACTGTGGTCACAATGAATTAGGAAAATATCTCCAATTAGCTATAACAAAATAGAACAGAGGAACAGCATTTCTCTGTGTGAACAAGAGACACAAATAAGCCTGTTGCATCTTCCCAGGACTTCCATTCAACTTTGCAAGACAAACCAAAACTATGAGAGTTGAATGAGAAGGAGGAAAAGTTTTAGCATAGCAGCAATTATAAAACACAGGGGATGACATTAGCTACTTGTGCAATACCAAATCTCAGCGTAGTACCAGCCAAGAAAAATTTAGGATAGAAAACAAAAAATTCCCTCATTAAAATCTGTCCTAGGGATGGAGAATGTTTTAACAATTTCACTACATCTTTGGTACTCATATTGTCTCATTGTACTCAACGAAGACAAAAAACAGCATTCCCAGTAGAAGTTTCTGAAAAGTTGCTTTCTACCTACCTGCTGCATTATGCCACTCTTACACAAGTAGAGACAAAGATGTTATTTATAATAAGTGGCAGGAAGCACTAGCATGAGCTGTTTCTAGGTCCATTCAGGCACCTGGGAAAGCCCTTAACTTCTTGGGCCAAGCTTGGGAATCACTAACTGGAGCTACCCCGCATTTTTGGCCCACTTATGCTGGCACAGTTTACTAGTGCAGACTTAGTTTGCGCTGGTCGAAAGGGTCTCTTCTGCCACTACAGCCATCTTACCTATTCAAACAACATGAGCCACACACAGAGAATTAGTCTTCTGCCAAGAGGCCTCCATCTCCACTGAGGCTTTGTCAGCAGTGCTCCATCAATTTAGAAAAGGGGATTTTCCCTAAAAGGACTCGCAGTTGACATGGCTGTGCCAGTTCAACTTTACAACTTTACAATGTAGAGCAAGACAAAATTCTGAGACTAACTCCCTCTTCATCCATAATAACCTTCATTTTGATTCCTTTTCTTTGCCAACTGTTTTGTAAGCCTGGAGAGTTCACATTTTCAAGCTTTTATCCAGAAGCAGGAACTTTCCTCGTAATAAAGAAAACTGAGATTAATGTATTATTTACTTACCTTCAGAACATGGGCTTTATAAAAACACCGAACTATTGCAAGACTTATGATACAATAAACAGTACAGCTAAGCACATCCACTTTCTCAAAGCCACAGCCAGTACAAGATGTTGCCTAGAACTACAGAAAGTGCTATGGGCAAGGCATATCTGCTTGTTTGCCTATGTCAGCAGAATTCATACAGAAYAGCTGATGTATGTCAAATTTACAGACTGCCGGATCTTCCTGATCTTGCATTATTCCAAAAGCAGCACCACTGAAATGAGCTAGGTACAGTGCTTTTCTCTCTTCAGTACAGAGAACAGAACTAAGCCTAAAATAAGGGACGTTATCTCACACTCAAATTTCTTGTGCAAAAAGTGAGTTTCTCTTTCAAGCTCTATCAAGCTTATCACTAATTTGGATCATTCCTATGCCTACTGCAATAGCAGACAAATG
This sequence comes from Oceanodroma leucorhoa, assembly GCA_030449065.1. Classification (NCBI taxonomy): domain Eukaryota; kingdom Metazoa; phylum Chordata; class Aves; order Procellariiformes; genus Oceanodroma; species Oceanodroma leucorhoa. Next base: position 417,043 of record JASVER010000144.1, on the reverse strand, counting down.
TACACTGGTAGCCTAACTGCATGACTTAGATTTTTGTGACTGCTCTTTCCAAGGCTTTTCCCCTTCTCTTCTAACACTCACCGCAGCAATGCTTAATGCATTTAGTGGAGGAGAAAGGGTCTAGAAAAGGAAACTTAGTGGACTTCTAAGGTTCTATTTTAAACAGCCCCCATAAAAAGGTACAAAACTCAAACAACTTGAAACACACCAAAGGCTGGGTTTTGAGATCAGTGTTGTGTTTATAACTTCACAGAATATTTGAAGCCAAGTTATCAGGCCACCATGATGCATGCTAGGAGTAAGTTACAATATGAGCAATAAACATGTCTTAAAATATGTCAGTTAGCACCTTAACAAACCTGAAGATGACTTTTCAGTCACATTCGGATAACTTATCTGAGTGAACATAAGCAAGAAAAGATAATTCTTTGGCTCATGAGAAGAGAGCCTCTTGCTACTGGCTCAGCAACAAGGCAACTGTTGACCTTTAACGATTTATTCATATTTCTGCCTGGGGATAAATTGTGGGTATATATTTATACACACACACAGACACACACTTATAATCCTTGCACCATTTAACCAGATTACACAAAAAATGTTCCCCAAGGGAAACAAGATAAAACCACAACATTTATTGTTTGCAGACGTGGCCACAGAAACCTCAAGTGTGCACACCATGCAGCCTTAACTCTTGTGCCCTGAGGAATTCTACTAACTATTGCTCTGTGATTTATAGGTATAGGGGTGGAGGGGAGATCTTAATGTTCAACATTTGGTAATGATATATCTGAAATTAAACTCAAGTAAAGAAAGGGAATGCCCTTGTCCAAAGGAAGGCTACTTTCTTTTCCTTGGTTTAGATCCCAGGGCCAGGTTTAATCAGCAGTACAAGTGCGAGTATCCTACTACTGTTCTGCCCAGGTACTTCCAACAACAGAGGTTACTGAATAGAGAGGTTACCTCTACCATCAGAGACTCAGCCCATTCAACTTGTTTGACCATTTTAATGAAATTTCAGCATTTTGATGAAATAGCTGAAACGCCAAAATGCTAAATAAGCACCATTTCAGTTTGGGTTTTCGATAATCACTCAAACTGGACACCTGTGCAGTAAGAGCTGTATTAAGGTCACAGCTTATTTTGTATAGATCACAGAACAGTACTGATCAGATAACAGCATTTGCTTACAGCTAATCCCTAGCTGGAGGGGGGGCAGGCCACTTTATCACAATACCAGTGACTTGATGTAGAATTAAATCCATGTCTTTATTCTTACATCCAAAGCATCTTGCCATTTTTCAGTGAGTTATCACTGAAAGTGATATACAATGAAATAGACTGACTTTACAACTACATACAACAATTTTTCCTAGCATAATATTAACCCATGCCCAGGTCTTGTAAGCCCCATCCTGTCAGCCACTGCTTTCTCCGTACAAAGAGTAAGAGGAACTTCTCTACAAATTCATTTTAGGATTAAAATACTTTCCAAAATTTTGGAAATAGGAGTTTTTGTCCCTTTTTCAGAACATCCTTGATATGGATAGAGAAATCAGGGAATCACGTAAATAACTACTTTGGAGCAACTGACTAATTGATCAATTTTGAAGAGTGCCATGATTTGAAATAAGGTTTACCCAACAGCAACTCTTTCATTTCTAGTGGAATTCCCTGTTATACTTTTTGTCCTTTCCACCATGAATACTCTCTGGGAACAATACTGGTCCTTATTTCTTCTGTATTTACTATGTTTCCTTTCTTTATGGCACCTTTTTATTTTCTTCAGCTTTGATCACCACGTATGTAGTTGCTATTAGAGCTGATGTATACAGTGCCTGCTTTTCTTTTGCTGATGTCCACCTTTTTGTCAATTATGAATGTGCCCATCCTTTAGTTGAACAGCACAGTTCATCCTAACTGGGATCCACTCCTAGCTTCCTCCTGCCCTGCAAGGCCAGTAGCCCTCAGAACCTGGGGTGCCTTTCTGCCACCAGAGTATTTGCACATAAACTCTGGGGAGCACATAAAGCAGAATTACATTAGTTTCTATCTATTTATTTTGTTTTTACATCTGCCCTTTTACTTAGCTCAAGCCTTTGTATTTTCATAAATGCCTGTATCTGCACAGTCATTTTAAATCACACCCCTTTGCAAAGTTTGCAATTTTCTTCTCTTCATTCCATTTTTAGCACTATCTCCAGATTATCAGATGTCACATTTAATTCAGATTTATTTAAATTCATATTTAATGTCAATTAACTTTGATTTTAGCAATAAGGCTAACTCATGTTTAGTCTTTTTTTTTGTAGATAAACAATACCTTACAAAAACTTTTTGCCAGTGTTTAGAGGAAAGAATCTAGCAAAAGTAACAAACTAACAGATTAGAAACTTCCCTGAACACTAACATCTTTCTTCAGTACAAGTCTTTACAATGGTTTAAATAACTTGCATGCATTTTGATGACATTTTGGTCTTGAAGTATTTATGCCACCTCTCTTTGGACCTCAGCATCCACAGTGCTGCAGGCAGACAGCTATAACATCGCTTTGGGACATGGTTTAGTGGGCGTGGGTGCTGGGTTGACGGTTGGACTCGATGATCTTAAAGGTCTTTTCCAACCTTAATGATTCTATGATTCTATGAACACTGCCAGCAGGGTCTGGGTGTCCCACAGATAGTTTGTGACACCTTCTGCAGCTCCATAGGCAGCTATTAAATGTATGTGACTTGTGTACCTTGAGATACACCACTGCATATCTTAAACCACCTACTTCCATTCAGCTCATGCTATAGCCTCACATACACCTTGCTCCCTTTTGTTTCAATCACCAGGGAAAGACATATTCAAGACACATGTGCCTAGTGCTTCACTGTACTATAGGACAACAAAATTGCCCTGAATAAAGACTGAGAGGAAGGAAAAGAATTTAAAATTACACAGRAAGATAAAACATCAATCACTTTTCTTATTCTAGTCACACAAATATCTTTCTCACCAAGAAAACTTGGAGGTATAAATAACAAAATAAAGGAGTAGCAACTAGTAATAAAAAAACCCATACTTGCAACATGGATTTAGCCACTGACATCTGGAATACACCGTGAGCCTGACTAGCTGTGTCTCAGCTGATTACATGGGAAACCTTTGGCAATACACCAGTGACTGTAATATGAAGGACACAATCAATAGTGTATTGTGTTCGCTTTCTTAGTACAGTGGAAAGCAGATAATTATGGCTGACACTTGAGAAAATAATTTCCTTGAAAAGATTAATTGCAGTGAATCTGGCCCTTCTCTTCCAGTAAGGTCATTCAGATGTTTAACCAAATCATCCTAATTTCTGAGGCCGTACCGAGCATTTTGATGCAAGAGTTTCCAACTCCTGTCTCAAGCTTGCCAGTCAACAGCTTTCTTCTCCCTGAGGGCTACGTGGGTCAAATGCCACCTGCCTCAAAAGGTGAATCCTTTACTGTCTCTAATAATCAGCTAGAACAGTTAAAATCAGAGTAAAATTGCTTAAAGTTTTATAGTGAGATAAAGATTGCAGTAGCACTTTTGCCTGTAACTTGGATACCCTTTATAAAAAATGTTTAACAGTAATAAAGGTTTAATTATCATGAAAGAGGATGTAAATGTGTTGAATTTATATATACTCCTCTTAAAAAGTACCTCTCAGTGGCATCAGAACTGCCTGGGGTTTTTAAACATGCCTATTACAGAGCATCCTCATGCAAGTTTGCCAGATTTTTCTGACTCAGCTTTGGCTGGAGCTGTTCATTTATTCCCAGAAGCCTTCCAGCTTACTATAAAACATGTGCTTGTTTAATGCTTGTGACAAGCTGAAAGTTCACAGAAAGCTGTAGTGTGAGAGGCAGCAGATCCTAAAGATCAAACTGCAAGAAAGCAGGCCGTGGTGGCCTTGCACAATGCATTTGTCTTTTTTTTTCTTTTATTTTTTCCTTGGTTTCATAACTATTACCTGGGAGTACAAAAATCACCTTGCTTCAGATGTCTGTCTTTAGTGGCTTCTCTAGCAGTTTTTAAACTCAGCGACTTCAATCCTGGATAGTTACTTCAGGTTTCCTGAAAACAGGAGTTAGCTGGAGGATGCAAACTATACTAATGCCTCCATCAAAAGAATACCATCATGAGAACACATCCTTGCTCATCAAGGACTCCACTCAGGAGGGTGACCTCAAGACACTAAAGGACAGGAAAACAGATTTAATTAACTTTGCTGCTTATAGAAATCTTTGTTTTAAATGCACTTACTACTACTCTTTTCTCCTTTCCCAAACCAAAGGGCATTCATTTAATTGCCTCTCCGCAGCCCAAACCACAGTAAAGAAACACAAGCTTCAGCATCTACAAATGAGAAAAACAGTGTTTGCCAGAGCTGAATTCAAACTTAACATTGTCCTTAGGTCATAAGAGGGACACGCATCAACAAAACAGTTCTGCCTTTCACAGACCTGTCAAAAATTTGGCCTCTGCTTCCCCCCTCCCTCCTGCAGTTGCCCTATACCATGGCAAGGCTCCATTAATAACCCCATTCCTTGTCAACAAGGGCTCCTTCCCCCTCACTACCTCTCCCTCCAGAGGCATGATGGTAAACTGGGTGAAAACCTGGGAGAGTATCTCTAAGACAGCTGAAGTCCTCTGACTGAACTCTGTGCTAGTGAAAATTCTCCCGTTCTCTTTTTCTTCATGTTCTAAGCAGAAGTTAGCATTAAACAGCAACCTTTGAAGGAAACCTTCACCGCCTATGTTTGTGTGTTGCATTGACCAAGACCTGCATCAAGTTACAAACACACCTGCAGGAAGAAAAGCTTTTCTCTCTCTCATTCATTTCCTCTGGATTACGAAAATACTATGACATTTGAGACAAGATTCTCTCTGTCAGTGATGAACATGCCATCTCTAATGTTTTGCTGCTCCTTTTCTAGTGCCAGGGGAATCAAGGACTCACAGAGAGCTACAAAATGAACCACAGCAGAGACATACAGAAACCAGCAGATGGAGACTAACTTGTTTAGGGTCAAGGGATCGCTGTGGTAGCCCAAGGGAGGGGATGGAAGGGGCCCTGGGATTAATGGCAGTGTGCAACAKCTCCTTCAGACTGCAGAACAGAGGCTTGGAAAACATCACGCTCTATAACAGGGTCAGCTTGACAGCTGACACAACTTATTTTATGGAGATAGCTCGCTTACAAGTTAAAAATCAGCAGGAAAGCAAGCTGGAAGGGGTAATAAAGCAGGCATGTAATGCTGAGTATCTCTGTGCTTGCAAGCCATGCAGAGTCACCTCCCCTGTCTTTCAGCAGTGCTGCAGTACAGCTCGAAATGGCTCCAAGTTTGACAAAAATGAAAGCCAGGCTTTTTGGCATGTGGCACCTGACCCAAGGAGACCTCTCTCCCCAGTGCAGCCACCTTTCATCACACATGAAGAAAAGAACACTTGGTATAACCAAAAGCAGGGTATGTTACAAGAGCTATAATTACCACAAATGTTTCTGTTCCTGGAAACATTTATAAAATTTGTGTTCAGGTTGCCGTCTGATAGATCCTAGACTTTCTCTTTTAAGCACTTCCATTTTCAGCAGAGAAATCATCAAGTTAAATAAATATACGCTTTTCAGATTACAAATTTATTTAGGATAGCTACAAGTCACAGAGAAGCTATTTATAGGCCTAAGGAAAAGATACTTGCATTTGTTCTTAGTGGTGAGTTTGGGTTTTGGTTTTGCTTTCCTTTGGGTTCTTTGCATGGACATCCTTAATATTGCCGTTTACTGATTTACATAACCACTACCTTAAATATAGGTGGTTTGTACAGGATTGTGTTATCGTTTTATGCTTTTATTTTGGTTACAATAAATAAAACAATACACAGTCACCCTGAAAAATAAGGATAAAAAGGAATGTAAAAGCATGTACAGGGAAACAAGGCAGTGATGGTTAATTAGGGAGAGTGAAAAGGATGGAGTAATAGTGAAAGGCGATCAAGTCACAAGTTGTTCATGGTAACCACTATGAAACCATGTAAACATGTAAATACTGGAATAGAACTAAAAAGAGAGCCGGCTTAAGTAGTCCTAGAATGAGGAGCGACCTTTTTGATGTTTAAAAAAAAATACATGCTTCCTCCTGAAACTTCAAAAGATGTCCCAGAAATGAGGCCGTGCCTGGGAATCGCTATGGAGCGGGAGGATTGCAGTGCCGCGCCT
>JASVER010000144.1:342367-410456 GCA_030449065.1 Oceanodroma leucorhoa | reverse complement strand
GAGGATTGCAGTGCCGCGCCTGGGAATCGCTATGGAGCGGGAGGATTGCAGTGCCGCGCCTGGGAATCGCTATGGAGCGGGAGGATTGCAGTGCCCTCCCGTGGCGGCAGCGCCGCTTCCCGCACGCTGCCGGCCAGGGCGGGGGGCTGCTGCCTGGGCTTTTCAGAGCCTCTCCTCCTTCCACCTCCCCTATAACAGCGGGTGATAGCTGATACGCTGACCCTGCGAAAACCATCTGCTCTCTTCTAAACGCGAACGTTGGTCAGAGTTGCTAGTAACTAATAATTAATAATAACTAATAATTGATCGATTTTTACTCCCTCCAGGATCAGGTCAGAGTGTTGGCACCTGACAGATGCTCATACAACAAGGTGACGCGGTTCTGAGCACCAGAAACAACCGCCACAGCTTCAGTCAGCATGAGGGTGCTGGCTGCGTGGATGGGACACACAGGACGAGGGCTACAAGGGCATGCTGCAGGAGTGTCCAGAGAAATGGTTACACAAAGCTTCAGTATGGAAGGATCCAGCACACGTGCACGCATTTCACTTTTTACAGACTTCATAATAAAAATCGCCAAACACAGTCCTGGAAACACAGAAAAGGCTTTTGGTAATCTGTGTCAGGATATCTGCTGTGCTAATTTCATTTGTGTAGTTCAGTCTTCAGAGATGTTGAGAGGAATACGAAACATTTAATCCCAAGGCCATTCATTCCAGCAAGTATTCTTCTTTCCTATGCAAAATTTTGTTTGCCTACTTAATCCTTTCATTTCCCACGGAAATATTCTATATAATACTACTTTTTTGCTGTTTTAATCTTTCACATACACACAGTAACCACATTGCTTTTTTGTCTTAGCACAGCCAAGGCAAACATCACCATATACTTCTGGCTTTCCAAGTAAGAAGGTACACAAACAGAGTCAATTGAACCTAAATACCCTGTGATGGTCCTAAGTGCCCAAGACTACTTGCAGCATTTTAGCAAAATTATTTATACTCAAGACATTTTCTCTACTCAGAGGCTCAAGACTTTTTCAGGGAAGCAAAAAGTTCCTAATACTGTACTTTGAAACAACAGGGGCTGAGAAACACTTGGACTTATAGACACACATTTAAACGTGGCAGAAGCGCACAGGTGTGAAAAATTCTTCATTTCTCCCCTTAAAAACAATTAGCAATGTTTTTTCTATAAGCATCCCAGATTAACACAACTGAATTCAAAGCAATGCTTTCCTCTTCTCAACTGGAAGACAAGCCCATAGCTTTCAGTGCTGCTAGATAAGTAATTAGAAGTGACATGACAAAGAAATCTATTAAGAATTAAGATCTCTTAATTCACATTGAATAACAGTAACTAAGGTTTATATTCTCAGTCATGGGAATTGAAGTTTTGGGAGATCATAATTGCAAGTGTGGAGACTGGGACAGCTTATTAACAGAATTCAGTTTCTTATGTAATCACAGCTTTTTTTTTTTGCTTTTTTTTTTTGTAATCTCCATTCTAAGGTGCTGTGCTCAGAGACCTTTCCTATACTTATATTTACACCCTCACAATTTGGCAAGAACTCTAAAAAGCTATTGCAGTTGATTCTTTAGTGATATAGAAAGCACACACACAAACCAAACACTCTTACATTCTTCACACACAGGTGAAAAGAAAGTATAAGCATCAAGCTAGATTATTTTGACCTAATTTTTCCTTCCCACCAGTAAGGGTGCTGACCTACAGTTCCATCCTGATCCTACAAGAATGCCAAGATCTCTTCTCTCTAAGAAAGCCATATCTTTTACAGTTTTTAAAACAAAAATATCCAACTCTAATAAATACAGTCGGTAGAAATCATTTTACCAAACTTTACCCAGCTAAAAGCTGGCATTCAAGTTTAAACTGTCTGAGCTCCCTCTGTAGTCAGCAAACATCAGTAGCCAATCTTAACATGGGTTGAATAAATCATCTTCTGGGATACTTAACCAGGAAGCCTAGATTCTTAATGGCCTAGATGCATAACTTTTAGATAAATATTAAGGTAAGCCAATAAATACATATCACAGAAATTTATGCAGCTTGTGGTAAGCTTATYTCTTCTTAGTTTTTCATCTTTTGCTCCCTCTCCCTGTCTCCTCCCTGCCCCATCTCTAATTTCCTCAGCTATTTTTATGTTTCACTTCTCGTCCACTTTTCTTTGCAGATCTTGCTTTTATATCGAACTTCTGGTCCTTCCTGTTAAAGATCTCCTTTGCTCTCTCCCTTCCTTACTGAATCTCCACATATACAAATCATTCTCTCCCTGCCTCCTACTTCAGAGTCCTCCCTGCTCTACCTGTTCTTTTTATTCCTCTCTCCCAGTCACCAAAGGTTTAAGGGCAAGAGAGTGATCAAGCAGCAGCTTTGTTACACAGATGGGGTAGGAGAAAAGCACAGGGAACAGTACTATCTGTTAAAGATCAGTTTCTCCTTCTGTTGAGAGCCGAAAAGAGACTCAGGACTGAGCCTGCTTGCACATCTACCAATCAGTAATTTAACCAGTAAAATCTCTTGCTTGACAAAATGGTGATCCTTCACCAAATCTAATATAGGTGCAATTAAAGAAGGCATGTGGCTTTGGATGCATTAAGTTTGTTCTCTAATTCCTGATGCCAAAAGACCCTGAGTATCTCTGGCATCTTTAGATGTATAAACCCTGTTTACATAAATCTGGCATGGCTGGGTGGACCAGCAATCAAAACTCTGCGTTTCAGGAGGGCACCAGATAACAGCTTGCAGGCAGATCAGGAAGTCAGGAATAAGACACTCTTCCTGTAGTAACTCACAGAGTACAGTTAAAGCAGCTGAAAAGGAAGGAAATTATTAAATGTTTTTTCACTAAAAATTCAAGTCTGCTGGAGCAGGATGTAATTTTAAAGCAAAAAAAAAAAAAAAGAAGTTATAATAAAAATTAGTTAGAATAGAATTTGTTTATTCCTTCTGATTTATGAATATATTGCAGTTCAGGGTCTTTTTTTTTCTTTCCTTCCCTCAATACAAATTAAACTCTTAAAACAGGAACAGCGAACCTTTGGGTAAAGGGTCACAGTTTCAGTGAAACTTTTCTCAGGTTCTTCAGAATCAGTTTCAGAGGGATATTTTCTAACTTCCCATAGCAACTCATTTGTACATCACAACAAGCAATCCCAAAGCAAACAGTGTGTGCATTGCAGGTGGGGAGAGAAAGGTTTAACATGAGGAAGGTGGCAGCAATGGGACGAATTTTCCTTTGTTTTTCTCTGACAGAACTGTCATGGCCAGGTATTAGACCTCATTAACAATACAGAAGACTTCCATATTTGTTTCCATGGCTATTTCCCTTCATCTACCACTGCCACAGGGTTTAGTTAGAGCAGATCACATTGCATACAAATGCTGGGTAACTAATACAGTCTTCAGTGGCCCTATACCAGTGTAACTCTGATGTTCCCTTTTCTTCTTTTGGTAATTAGCCTTGATTATGATAGATTAATCACAAGCTGAAGTGTTGGAAAACATATTGTGGAACTCTTCTTAGGATTCATTTGCCTTCATCCACTTCTCCAGGAGCAAGTCTTTCTCAGACTTCATTTGCTCTGTTTTCACCTGGCTCTTTCTAGTACAACTAGACAGATGGCCATTGAACTGTCTCTCAACCCACCAACCCCCCCTGCTATGTCTATCTGGAATTTGAGGGGGAAAGGGGAGCAAACAAATAAAAAATATAGTATCTGTATCACGTACTGAGAGGCCACAGCTTATATAAGAGTGTCTTAGGTGCAAGTATGCATGGTAATTCCAAATGGCCCCATGTGGCCACATTTGGTTGCAGGGCTTCCCACTCTGCCCAGTGCTGGACCCATGCTGCTGCTATTACTGCACCCCCCTGGTTTCCTAAGGAAAGCACAACGTTCTCAACCCACACCTCCTTCCCAGCACTGGAAAACTTTCACCACCAGCAATGCAAGTTGCAAATAGATACCACAGCTATTCAGGGATATCCAGATCAGTAACAGTGGTAACAATCAGAAGGGCAAGGACCAGTTATAGAGAGGCCTTTCCTAATGAAAGGTCTGAGGTTGATGTTCTGGCTCTAGCAACCCAACCAGAGATTTGCTACTCCATGGGAGTCAGGATTTCCCTCCCTTGATCGTTGTACTTGTCTTTTAGATAGTTTTGACAGAGGCTAAAAAATAAAATAATACTCATCTCCTTGAAAATTATTTTTGCACCTTTATAAACACCTGTCCTTTCAGATGRTCATAACACTAGAAGAATGTGTACAATGTACAGTGAGGCAGAAAAAGCCAGGGGACAAAAGCCAGAGCACTTCTTTGCTGACATTGATTATTCAGCTCCCAAGGACAGTGTTTCAAGAACATACAATAAATGCAGTAAACAACACCAAACTGCTGCACCAAATTTTTTCTTAAGTCTGTCAGAAAGCAAGACTTTATGTTGCCTTTTGAACTTTTCGTAATTGACAGCACTATATCGTCTCAAAAGCCTGAACTCTCTTCCTGGTTAGCACTGCAGCTAAACCCAGTTAGCCTCACATTGTCGGTACAGAATAAAAGTATGTCCCTGTGAACTTACTTCTGGGTGCACTCTGACAGTTATGTTTTCAACCTATGATTTCAGCTACGTCCTGTATCTGATGCTGTAATTATCAACTCTTTCCTCCTCTTGCACTTTAATCTGAGGTCTCAGATGTCATCCATTTGGCTCAGAAGAAGCCTCTCTCTACAGCAAGGTTTCCATTTTTCCCACACTCTGCACAGTATTTAACTGTGAGAACTAGGCTCGCAAGTATTCCACAGCTCACGATGTTATGTCCCAGTTAAACATTTTCATATGTGATTTAAAAGAAAAACAAAACAGGTTATAATCCCATATGTAGATTTGTACCTTGTCCTAATGTCATTTGCTTCTCTTGTGTAGGTTTTTGTATGACATCTTTCCAGTCAATAAAAAGAGGTCAGTCAATGGAAGTCAGAGTAAGTGTGCCTCAAAATATACATAGTCCAGCAGCCCATGAGACTACATTGTAATCAATACTTTGAGGTGCTCTTCCAGTCACCATAATGTCATGGSCAGGACGCACAGTTACACTGGGTACAGTATTTTTCCTCAATCTCCCAATCCCTGTGTGCCTCTCAGGAATGTACAGCATGATTTCAGCCAAAGGAAGGGAGCTCCCTCTTAGGCAACAAGGTCCTGTAAGAATTTCTAACCCATGTAAGCACAGACTGTACCCCACAGTCACTAGTGATTTAGACACTACCAGATCTATTTGATCTAGCCAGTGCTAAAACTGGACATACTGCAAAAACTGTAAAGGAAGCACTTAGTGCATCCAGCCCTCTCCAGCAGCAAGGCAGCCTTTTAGCAGGACTTTTTGGGAACAAGGTTTTGGATGTTGGCATCCCAGCTCCTTAAATTAAATACCTGAGGTTTGAAAATTAGTTGAAAAGTCTCTCCAAAAGAGTAGGCTATAAGCCAAGCGAGCTGGACAGATGAAGGATTAACTGATGCTGCAAGTATCATTTTAATCTGCAGGTCACACACATACAAAAGGTTTTTCTTACCTGATGGGACCATAAGGTGGATAGATGGGTTTCAAAATTATTGTTACTGTTATTATCAACAACAGCAGCAACAACAGCAGCAACAACAACTCACCATGTAAAAGGTACTTGGCTCTCTAATGCATTGCATCCCCAACGCCAACACATACACTCTGAGACAGTCAGAATAGGGTTCTCCTGTAGTTTCATTTAAGAATAGGATATAAAATCCAACATCCTGATGCTGGATGTTGATGCTGAGGTTTCTGATTTGTAAGTCTGGTAATCAGTATAGACATTATACACCACACTATTTGGGATATACTCTATAGAAAACAAATAGCTAAGCTAAATCTAGGACACATGTAAGAAAGCATATAAGCTCAATACAAAGATCTTCCTTCACCACTGAGTGATACAACCCTTTTTCGTCACTACCAAAACCTACAATCACTACTGCTGCATTAGTCAGTCAACCTCTGCCTTTTTTCATGCAAAGGACTGAGACAGCACAGAAAAAGGACACAATATGAGGCTAAACCAGGTCCCTATAAGGACTCTATTATTCTTCAGTTGTTCTCTATACTGAATCTCTGAACCACCACAATGTTTTCATTTATTTAAGAGTTTTCAGGAAAGAAAAGAAAAAACTCATAAAAAAAGCCAATAACCCATCTTATTAACAAACCAGTAACACTTTACTGGCCCTCCTTTCCTAAGTAATTTGATTTTTATATCCATTAAGAACTTATCTTCAATGGAAGCACGATGAAGTAAGTAGTCACTATGTGTCTTGCCGAACACCCTGAAGATTTCTGCAGCTTCTACACTTTATTAGATCAATATTTAGTCTACAAGAAAGAGCATACATGAAAAATAGCTTACACAGAGCAGGGAAAAGTCATGTGGAGGGTGAAAATGCACAGCCTTTAAAAAGCATTAAAATTATTTATGTATTATATATTTTTTTTTCAGCATGATTTTTTGTGTTTTCTTTTTAAAATGTAGCTTACAGCAAAATTATCCCCCTTCAAATAAGAAAACAGTATTAATATTTGGATCAAGTGAGATGTAACTAAAAATTCCTTTGCATTCCAGAATCCAATTATCCCCTCAGCTAAAAGGACAGTATAAGGGGTGGAGTAGGGGGTGTGAAAACACCTATGTAATATGATTTCTAAATGTTACCTTATATACTGAGGGCAGTCAGGTTTCTTAGCATCTAGGAGAATATGATCCCCAGCTCAGTGTCCAGCTTGCAAGTTTTTTTTTAAATCTGCAAGTACTTTCAGAAGAATGCTTTCAATGCACTCTGATTTTCATAGAGTTTAAGGCCACAATATGAAAGTAATTAGAAGTGCAAGTCTTCCAGTGACACCAGTAATATTTTTCAGCTTTCTATTTTTAGGATTTCTTGGCAAGGTTTCCTCTCTAATGCTGGCTCCCAGTTTCTGTATAATGGCCCAAACTGCCGACAGGATTTTAGAGGAGGAATGCCTTGTGGCAAGTTTTTTCTGACTTATTACAGGAAGGGCAAAATGTGATTCTCCCCCCACCACTAGCGAAAAACGGAGGTTCAAAGAATCCAAGAATCCATCAGCCAGCATTCCATTCATCTGTGTCAAATCCCTGTGAATTGATGCTTATTCAAGTCGGGATCCCAGCTTCATACCACAAACTCCCAACTCAAATCTTTCTTCTCAGTAAACATAGACTGAAAATGCACTTTTCGTATTTCCTCTGTCAGTGTTTGACAGGCATAAGTCAGGTTTTAGTTTGCAGTCACATCCGAGATATACAAAAGTGTTGAAGGCAATCATTCAATTAAATAGATCTTTAGCTTTAAAAAGTTATGGTGATAATTGATCAAAACACTGAAGATAGCACTGAAATGCAACTGCAGTACTATTAACAAGGATTCTTGCTATTTATTTATTCCTTGCTTTTATTTTTTGTGACAAAGTATAATACATAAATTTCTTAATGAAAACTTCTACAGTATGTCAAAGCAACAGAGAGAATATTAATATTTATAAAGAAATTATTGAATCCACAGTGTATTTCATAACAGCTACCACTTTAAAGTATTTTGTGCTCAATCCTTTTGCCAGGTTAATCGTTCTCATCCTGTTTTCTCATTCTCCCTGTGTTTCAGCAAAAAGTTAAGATTATATTTTTAAATCTTGTGAGCCAGTCCTTTGCAGCTAACTTTATGTGAGTTGGAATTAAAGAGTTTAAAACAATTTAAACTGAAAATACTGTTCTCCGGTGAGCTCCACATAATTCATTTTTCCATCTAATGCCCTCTGACATTGCTGAAACCAGTTCAGGTTTGCTAAGTTTTTGAATGACATTCCAATGCTGTTACACTGACAACTTCAACAGAGCTGCAAAACCCAAAAAGAAGCAAGCATTGCTGGAATCTCGGTCAGAGCTGCCTAAGGCTCAGCTTCCACCCATCTAGAAGAGCCTCTGCCTCTCAGGATGGGGGCCATCCACAATGAAACCAAGCACTTGGTTCTGGTCAATTAATTCTACGTTTAATTAATATTTAGCATCAATGGCCTTTCAAGATGGATTGCAAGGAAGAAATAAGTTGAGTAAGGAAAACATCTTTTTGTTTTCAAAACAGTATTCTTCCATTTCTCCTTTTATGGATGTTCAGTGCATTCATTGATCCCAGCTGATACATTAAAACCATACTCCTTTTTCTGTGGGGAAAACAGCAAAGTGTCATGGTTTGGTGACACAGAGGCTACCCCGTCACTCTTTTTGAGGGTTCTGTCAGTGTTCCTTTTGTCTAGACCCTCACATCTTGAGAGTCTTCATGCTACATGTGTAAATGCATTCCTAAATAGGAATTCTTTCCAAATGAGGGCTGAGGAAAGAAAAGCCATCCCCATACTGTTCTGACATGGTTCCACAGTGAAGAACACTACAGCTTTTGCCTTCAGATCACTGGTTTTAAAACACCACAACCCCCAAACCCTAAAATTCTGCAAGTTTTTTTTTTTTCAGTTTAAGCCAACAGATTCTCTTCTTTTCCCAGGTGGGGACGCACTTGATGCAACTAAAACTACCCAGAAATCAATGGGAAATAAGTTAGGACTGACTCAGGAAAAAGTTATGGGTCAAATGTCTCGTAAGCAGTTAATAGAAGACATGCTTTTGTGTCAGAGTAACTGTGAACCTCAGCTTCCTCCTACTTAGGCAAGTTACAACCACAGGACCTCAGGGCAACAGATCGGCCACCAGACTTCCCTCTGCATGACTTCAGCCCTCCTCAAGTTAGCACTGCCACTGGTGCCATGGTGCTGGGAGAGTTGAGTGAAGTGCTATACTCATTATTTTCACGTGAATATAGTTCTTCTTACAGTGCCCATCAAAAACACCCATGCACAAAGTAGCACTTTCCCTTGCTCAAGCATAAAGGCAAGAAAAAACTGTTCCAACTACCTTAAAGACATGCTAAAAATACAACCCTTTGTTTAACCGTGCACCAAATTACAGCTATATGAAACCCAGGTCAAAATCCCCAGGTTGAACTCACTCATCTTCTATATCATCTTTATTTCTCTCTCACACATGTGTGCGTGCACACACACACACACGTGTCTAGGTCCTCATGCCACTATGTGTATGCTTAAATGAAGCCCTTGGACCACTGCATTCAAGACCACAACATGATCAGCCCGTCGCTGAAGCACCATACTGAATACATGCACTGAAAACCCATGAACTGACATTGCAATAAATCTACAGCAAGCCTTCATAAATCGTATGGGGAGCCTTCAAGGACAAAGACCCAAATGGTTTTAATTTCCCTCTAAGTGATAGCCATAGTTAATACCAGATTTGGCAGGAAGCAAGCATTCCATGCCCGTTGGGCTTATACGGACATTACAAAGAGTTTGTTTGACATTTGCTTTAAAAACATAATGAAAACCTTTTGCTCTTTCAAGTCCCAAACTTGCATAAGCTTCTGAGAGCCTATTACTTTAAAAAAGCATTTGTTGGCTCCAATTGCTTGGATAAGTGACAAAAAAGCATTAGGAGTAGGCTCTTCGTTAGTGTTCTGTAGCTGGATGACAGAGTACAGGGAGCCACAGAAACAAGATGCTGAACAGCACATTCGCTCTCTGTCCCCCTTACAACTGTTTTTGATAAATAAGAAGTGGCTTATGACATCAAGCTCTGATTCATCACTGGCAGCTCTCCATCAATTAACAGAAAGGAAAGAATATGTAGTATTTCCACGTATCATCCCAATTCTCTCCACATGTTTTCCCCCCGAATGTCACATACAGCCATCTGCCTGGTGCCCTGGTGGCACAGCTGAATAGTATGGCAAGTATTGGTAACAGTGGAGATCCAAAAACAACAGCCCGTTTTCCATCAGCTGTCCTCCACATTCCTGCCAGATATGTAATGGAGGGCTAACGCCTCCTCAGTGTTACATGCATCTGGGGTAGATCGAAGCTGGGAAGGCTTGTGGATGACAGTCTTCTCAGGGCAGAAGGTATGAAAGGGCCAAAGCCAGCTAGTTGTGAGAACAGGAAGCAGCAGTTTAATAGAGCTCTTGCAAGTCCCACAGTTAAAACATAACCAACCTGGTCCCTCCATCCTGAAATCTATATGGGAACCAAAAAGATACATCTTGCTCTATGTGTCACAGCTCCTGAAAAAATGGCTGACTTCACACCATGTGTAACGCAGCATATATAAAGGCATAATTCAACTGTTAAAAATCATGACCTAAGGAAAGGAACAGCTCTGTGGTGTGCCCTAGATCCATCATGATCATGACTTATTGCTTTATGTTGCATTACGTAAAATTAATACATCACCAGCTTAGCCATGTGGCTACATTCTGGGGTTCACAAGTAACTTGAGAAATGAATAACAACCAGTGTGGGCATGTGAATACATTCACACATGTACTCTCACATGTACGCATGCAGATTACGTACTGCATTTTGTAAAAATACATGTATTAATTTTTTTTAAAACCTAAACTCTTGCTACAGAAACTGCTCATATTTATACCCAGGGAGTAAAGGTGCAATTAGGATTATCATTATAACTTAAGCATCCAAGAAGTGACAGTGAAGTCCTAGCTTTGGTGACTTCAAAGGGAATCTGGGACATAAGTAACTTTTCTTAAAGCCCACAGGGTCCAATAGGGTTTTAGAAAACAGTAAATCACCTCAAGGTGACTCTTATATTATCAGCTCTCCTTATATCACCAGCTGGCTGAGGTTGGAAGCCAGAAAAGACTGGGATAGAATAGGGGTTGGCCCTTCCCCAGAGAGGGAGTAACTTCCATGACCAGCTGGACCAGGGCCAGCGGGAAGATCTACAAACCAAGTACAGCAGCATGACAACTCTGAGGATTAACAGCAGCATTGTCAGGGAGCAAGGCATGCTCAAAGCTGGTCATCACATGGGATTTGGGAATGAACTCTGTTTTCAAAAGCCAATTCAGAAATACCAGACTGAACCATCTCCTGACTATCATGATTTGAAGTGGTCATCCTTGCCATAGCGAGCTCTTGAGGTTTGATAAGAGTCCTTACAATAAAATGTACTGGATGGCTGATAATAAGTAGGAATCTCAAAGACTTTGAGATAAACTTTACTTTACCCTATCACTCCAAAGACTTCTTCCTTTAGCTTTATGTACATGTTATAAAATGAAACAGGCCAGGAATGAATGAGAGCGCCTATTCACTTCAGTTAGCTCTGGCTTCATTCAGTTTTTTCTCCCTCGATCTGGAACAGCTCTGATAAACAATAGTGGCAGTTGACTCTCTAAAACATTTCACATCTATGTTATTTCTGATAGCTGAAACAGCTATTTATGCCCTTAATCCAAAAGGGAAGATCCACAAGGCAGTGGTATTTGGCTTTAATTGCAAAGACCTTATAAGAATAAAACAAGTAGCCAGGAACCCATTATTGTAGAAAGCAGTATTGACTGATGGCTAAAGCACAGATAAACTGAAGTAAGAAGATCTGTTACAGGCTGTGCTACCAAGGTTTTTTGGTTAAGTGTCTTTTCACCATTCCATTTATTTAATTACAGCCAAGATGAGAAAGGGCTGTTTTGTGACAGAGGCAATGGAAAATCTGCAAAACTGGAATCAAAATGGTGACTTAAAAATTCCCACTTACAAGTGACACTTGGAAGATGTCACTTACAAGTGACATCTGAGGTTGTCATTTGCTTCATTTGAAAAAGAACCTCTAGGGCTTTACATACAAGTTTTATTTTGGATATGCTACTAATTTTGAAGGTAGAGGTATTCTCAATGATCATCCAAACAGATTTCAAACAGAACTTTTAATTAAAAGTAATTGTTTCAGACATAAAGCATAAAAGTGTACATATACATTTCAGGTGACTCTCATACTTATTTTTGCTGTCCTTCTGTGGTGATAAAATTTGCACTGTGCCTTCTAGGTCATACTTCTTTTTCCATTTGATCTTACAACTGGCAGGCCATTGGACAAGAAAACAGGGCTTCATAAACACACCCCATAGTAATTCTCCAACAAAAATGATCTACAAGTAAAGCAGAATAATAATTTCTGATTCAGAAACTGGTGAAATAGTAGGGCAGAGACTGCATAGAATGCTAGACAACAAATGCAAGAAATCCTGGACTATTTCAATGCTCTTTTCGAAGGACAAAAACATTATTCAAGTCCTAAATGTGTGAGCTGCCAAGCAGCATCTCATAATGTCTTCAGTTGTCACGAAGCAGAGTCAAACTCCTCTCCCCATCATCTTGCAAGGAACTACAGAGGGCAYAAACTAAGACAAAAATAATCTCAACCCCTCACACACACTGAGAAACACCTAGCATACACTCAGCACTGGGCACATGCTTACTTTTTACATTCCCACTGTGTTTACTTGAGTTAGCGTGGCAAAATCGTGTCCAGTTGCAAAATCTAATCCTGCTTATTTTGGCTCTTTATGTATTAAAAACAGAGCAGGCTGGAAGGAGAAAACTAAAAAAAAGTTAGTGTACTGCTGTCTTCTCTTCATCTGTTTTTAAGAGAAGGCCACTTCACATCTGAGGGTTTTTTTGGCCATGTGGAGGGAAAAGGTTTTTCCCAGAAGTGATCAATTATAGAAAGTGGCAGGTCACATAAAATGAATTCGCAACATGAAGGTAGCTGTAAAATCCAGCCAGTGGGACTCAGTCTTGTCATGTACTATGTACCATAGCCTCTTTTCTAATGGTCAAATCAAGATAGTGGGAATTCACATAAATAAAGCAGGAGTACAGCATATGAGCTTACAGAATGTCTTGCAAGCTGTTAGCTGGCTTCTATCTTAAATCTCCTTTTCCTCCCTTGGTCACTCCCACGAATGCCTCCCCAACCCAGCCCATACATAAGAAGGTTAACACAAAGAATATTGTTAACTACCACCCATGCTAAAGATAAAAAAGCCCCCTGAAATCTAAGTTTAATTCTCTGCAGGGTATTTGTAATTTAACTACCTGGGCACTATACCCTGTATAAATTATTTCCTGGGTAAAAGGTATCTTCACTTGCCTGGAGTTTTTAAGCACTCATTGTCAGCTTTGTATGAGACTGAATCAGGATTCTTAAACCTTATTTATGTGTTTTATGTTGCACCAGTAGTCTCTTATAATGCTGCAAGAGTTCCACAAAATGCTGGGTTCAGCACTGAAAGTTTTGTTGCTGTAAAAGCCATAGAATCAGACCCCAATTCAGCAACCGCAGATATTTAAACCAGGGCCTATATTATACATAAACAACTAAGCAAGTTAAAGTATGAAATACCAGGGTTAAACAAGTGAAAATCTATACCAGGATACATCACAGATACAGTTTCACACCCAAGCATCATGTGATCTATGTATCCACATTAGGGGAAAAAGGAGGGCAGTGGGCAAGAAAGCTGTTTTTGTAAGGGTATCTGAGAGGATGTAACAAAGCAAAAGGAAATACCAAGTAGTTATCTCTTTGGAGGAAAATATAAGAGGGCATAATGATAAGCGTTGTTATGTTTGGGGAGGAGGGGGAAATTTATCATGACCAGCACCATACATGGGTCACTAGGGGATTAAACATTCCTAAACTTTAATTCAGTAAAATATCTTAAGTCATCTTTAAAATTAATTCTCAGTTTCTAGAGATGTCAAGATCACATAAGCCTGTAAGTATTTTATTGTACAGGAACAGGCTTAAGAAATTGCTTAATGTTCAAGTGCTTTGTTGAATGAAAAACCCTGCTGCTGGAGCTAAGTACATTCAACCATGGCAGACTCATGACGACTCCTCAACCTCTTACATGAGTAGAGCAGAGTGGAGGAGGAAGGGAAATGCTGCTAACACTCTACTTTTTCATCTGCATCACCCCGAGGTCAGCAGGAAGGACCAGCTGGAATGAAGGAGAAATAGGAAAAGGAGCATGACTCTCATTCCACATATCATAAAAGAACGCACATGTTTTGAATAACAATTATGAAAATTTAATCATTGGTTTGGGTGATTAAACAATGTGTATCAGTGACGGAATTGTGATCTGAACCATCTGTGCAAAGAAACAGTTTTATGAAATGGTGGGGTGAATGAAACTATTTAACCTCCTTGCTTTTAACCAGCTAGATTTGAAGCAGATTGTACCTACTTATATTAAACACATTCATTTCTCCCTCACTGTTCTCTGAGACTTTTATTCTATCAGTTTTCTGGATAACCAAAGACTGTCCAAGATCCAGGAAACTTCGCTATTTAGATAAAAAAAAAAAACAGAACCAACAATGAATTTTCCTTTAGAATAATACAATTTAACATTCATAGTCTGTGGAAAGAAACAATTCTGAAATTATAAAGCAACAGCAATGCTCAAAGTAACCCACCAACTCTAAAAAAAAATTGTTTTCTATTGTAAGTTTCATGGGAAAGTTGTTCATCTTACAGGACGTCACTTGAGGGCAGTAACTGAGCCATTTGGGGAACTTTCTCTTTCCTACTATTCACTTGATATTCTTCTGGAAGGAAAAAGTATTCTAAATCCTTCTTTGCTTACCAGTTCCTCCAAGAAATTATTTTTGTGAAGTTCTGAAGCTGCACTTATTTTTCTAAAAAAATCTTTACTTCCCTCTTGCTGAAAACCCCTATAAAATGGATTAAAATGACTGAAAACTATCCAGCCCCTTTTCCACAGGACATATCACAGCTGTCAGACAAAAGGCAGGATACTGAAGTGAAGATGTAATTCTTTCCAGTAACAGCCATTATGTTTCAGTATACTTCACCTGTGTGAGACCACTTGGAAACGTAACTGATATACCAGCTAAAATTGCTTGAGGTTTTTGAAAAGCTTTTTCCTTTCCTTGGTCATTAAAAATAAGATAGACGACTTGCACTTAAGGAATCAGACATTGTGCTGAAGATCTTGAAAAGAACTCCAGTTGCATACTGTTACATAGTTTGTATTAGGCTAGCTTCCGCTTTCCCCAAGTACTAAATAATGTTAGCAACAAGGACATCATTACATGAATTAACCTGACTGGTTAAATAATAATAATGGAGTGGGAACAAGGTACATAGTCTAAGGGATTTTCCATCTACATATGATAATAAAAATGATGCCACTTTCCTCCAGAATGTATTCATTAGATGAAAGAACACATTTATTAACAAAAGGATGATCGTCCCACAGGATTCATCAGCTTCTTGAATAGGATTTGACTAATAATGCCCCCACTGGCTGGGTCTTCTACAGTTGTCATCATCTTGGCCTGCAATCTGCATAGAGAACCTAGCACTGGCAAAAAAAAAAATATTCTTAAGGATTCTTGTTGTTTTATTCTGACTGTTCTGTTACATAACTCAATACAAGGAAATGATGCTAAAGACTTCTGAGCTTGTGGGCATTTTTGGCCAATGCTGCTATTTGCTTAGTATTCAATCCAAAAACCCTTTAAAATCTTTCTTCCTGGAAGAACTACTTTTCTTCTTATTCTTTCGATCTGTACAAATAAGTCGTCAGTAGCAGAAGCCAGAATATTCCTGCAGGGATATTATGGACTGTGTAATATTGGTGACTACTCTGTGATGTGGAGTAGCATCCTCACATTTGCACACTTTCACCCGGAGTCAGAGATACTAAAATATAATATGGAAGCCTACTGTACAGAGAAGACAGTACAGAGATCCATTTGGACTGTTCTTTTTCCTTGTTTTGCACAATTGATAACTCATTACTTAAAAAGTAGTATGCTTCAGTGGAAAAGCATTACACTGAGGATGAGGAAACCTGAAGTCTTTTATGTATTTGCTGAGCAACTCTGAAAAAGTTACATTATTTACTTTACTTTGCACTTCAGTTTTCACTATTGCTTTTTTGCTTGCTGATAGAGCAGGATTGAGATACCTTTTTTCTTTTTCAAGAGAATATCAGCAATGCAAAACACAGGTGGTTTTTATCATAAAATGTTACAAGCTGTAAAACACCAGTCCTTGAACTGAAATTAGCAGAAACTATATGCAAACAAGTTCCTATCTCTCACACTCAACTTCCAAGGAAAAAAAAAATATCCCAAGAATTGCTCCTCTAAGAAGTCTGGCCTCACTAAAGATTGTTCAGGGAGTCTGACCTCCCTTACAATATTATACATAAAGAAAAAGAAATTTAAAGACATGGTTAAAAAGTAAAGATTAAGACAATGAGTTTTCAGGTAACATTGGGATCTACTCAGGAAGGACTGCCTACAGAAACTGAGCCAGGGCTGGTGCTTGCATTCAGTCCTGACTCCAATCCAGACTGAACAGGGAATTCAATAGTCACTGTCACAGCAGCCCCTCACAGAAAGCTGATAAACCACCCAAGGACAAGGCCTAACCAAAAAACATAATTGAAAATCTGTGGCATTAGCGCAAATTTAAGTTAGTTTAATTCCATTGATTCCAAGAGAAAAATACTTGTCTAGTGTAATCATACTAGAAAAATCTACCCCTCCCCTTGAAAATACAAACCAAGCAAACCCCCTCACTCTTTAAAACACCTTCCTAGGTTCAAATTTACGCTATTTTCCCCTCAACGTTGTGTTAAGGCCTTTTGGCATATTCTGAGGCAGAATGTCTAATATTACAATTACTTCAACCGCCCAGTGGTAGAAATTCAGATGACCTATTGTGTAATTATATGTCTTCCTGCTGGAAGAGAAAGATCAATAGGAATTCAACAATATAGAAAGCTCATATTTTAAGCTGTTGCTTGTTGCCTCCTTTTTCATGTTCCAGATGTAAAATAAAGCCACTGATGTTAATACATCCTGCCCACATGTTTTCTGTTCCATAATAGCAGCATAAATTGGAGCCTATGCCAGCTTTGTAGACTACTCCATCATTTGAACTCATTTTATAACCAATATTTTGAGAATTACTGGCCTGGCTTCCCCTATCACTCATGCTAATTTAAAATTTATGAAATGCAATTGGTTTCAGAGAAGAAACTCTTGATTTATACTAATATATAATAAGAGAAGAATGCAGACCATCCATTTCATGGAACTTGGTATGAGGGTGGTAAAGCTCTGCTTAGTTCCAGTGGTCCCTGCTATATCCCTACGGACCTAGTTCCCTAAGGAACTACGAGTTTTCTTTATCTTGTTGCTTGGTGTTACCCTCTCTCTGTCCTTTTAACTGTCACAGAAAGAGGAGTTCAACTTCATTTAGCTTGTTCTCTTGTTTCTGGCTTCAATACTCAGGTTCACATGACCCTTCAGGATATCTTAACAAGGAAAGGAAGAATCAAGAACAAACTTGGAAGTAAAATCTAGCTTAAAAGGAGTTACTACTAAGCCGTATTAATAACATTAATTAACTAGAGAGCCCTCTGAGCAGCAGACTCTCCATTAGCAGCCCCAGGCAGCCACAAAGAAAAGCAGGAACCAAAGTGTGGTGGGGCAAAACTGTCATGGTGAACAGGTACCACAGCAGTGTGACACTGTTTCTGAGCAATGGAGTTACCCATCCCTAACTAAGTCCTAGTAATGTAAGTGCTGGCATGAAAAAGAGAACAAGGCATGGCTTTTGCTCCCAAAGTCATAGTATGGAACATTTTCTTGATGTGTTTCAAGAGCATCCAGCAAAATTGGGGTCCTGGTGCCAACTGAGTCACTGTGCAATAACCAATTAGTAATCTTCCCTCTAGTAAAGCATGGTCCATTAACATTCTAAAATCAGACTCATGGTGCTGGAGCTAAGAGTTACTAGAAAATTTATATTTATCAATCCCTGGGAAAAAAAGAAGTTTGTTACAATAATTTTTCTTTCCATTGTAACATTATGATTTTCAGGTTTAATATACCTAAGGTCACAGGCTAATGTTTCTTTGGCAAGACATCACTGGAGATCATTGCATATGCTTTCAAATGGAATAAAACTCCTAATTCTGCGAGAAGGCAAAAAATTCAGCCCTTTAAATGAGTCACTTGTCTACAACTGAACGCTGGCCATCTTACACCTCAGAGGAAAGCAATTCTGGCAGGAAAACATACACTCAGATATTTCCTTGGCAGCTTTTTATAATAAAATGGTTATTTGAAGCTGCTTGGTTTGAAATGTTAGACACGAGTGATGGAGATGGTTTCACAGATAGAGTGCACATGAGATGGTCAAAGGGAGCTTGAAACCAGTAAAGATTATTTAGTGCATATATCCACAGTTTACCACTTGTGTGGTATATTATTCATGAATTTCTGGGAAACTAATCCTAGAAGGTTTCAACAGAAATGGTATGTTTTCAGAAGGGATTTGAAATGAAAGAGGTTGCTCACTTAAGCATGCAAGAGGAGAGGCAGACTGCTATAGTGTGCCGAACCCCAGTCAGCAAAAACATTTAAACATATGCTTAAAATTAATTTAAATCCGTTGTTGAAACAAGCTTTCAGAGGTAACCCAGAAAGAAGTGCATGAAACTTCAAAGGTCCAGAGGTTTGCTTAGCAAACCAGAAATAGAGATGCTTGAATGAGCCGCTGGAATGAGTTCCGTGGTGCTGAGACTCTGGGCTAATGCTCTGGAGAGGTTTCTGGTATTTCCTCGGCAGTTGTGCCGCGAGGCTGCTATTTTGGCAGTTTCTCCGGTTTTGTCCACAGTCATAAAGTCAAACGGAACCCATCACTGAGATCAAATGAGTTTAAACCCAGAATTATTTAAAGTTGATCAAACTTTCATACCCGTGAAAAGTTGGTATGTGTACTTCAGCATTATCAACCCACCCTCATTTTTGGACAATTCTTTTCCGTAATGGCACCAAAAAGCGATTTAAGTGCATACTCAAAGGTAACTGAGTATTTACACGAGCAGGAAGGCGCACGCACACCCCGGCACGTCCCCGCTGTGCCCGGTGTCACAGGGCAGCAGCAGGCTGCGGACCCAGCCCCGCGCGCTCACTACCCGTGACGGAGCCGGGGCAGCGGGGAGAGCGAGCTGCCCCGTACGCGCGCCGGAGCCGGGGCCGGGCTCAGCCTGGGCGCCGGGCAGCCCCCGGCGGCAGTTACGGAGGGTGTCCGCCCCGCACGCCCGCGCCTCTGCTTCCGCCACCGCCGCAGAGAGAGGCGGGCGCTGCCGCTGCCACGCACACCCCGCGCAGCCCCGGCCTCCGCCGCCCCGGGCGGTGCGGAGCGCAGCTGCCGCCGGCGCCCCGCGGCCGGGCCCGACGGGGCGAGGCGAGGCGATACTGCCGGCGCCGGGCGCAGGCGCCTCCCCGCGGCCCGCCCTTCGGCGGCGGCGGCGCCGAACCCGGCACGGGTGGCCGCGGACCTCGGCGGTGCCGAAACCCGCCCCGCCGCCCCCTCTGCGCCGGGGCTGGGGATCACGTCCCGCGTACCTGAATCATCGTCTCGGCCTCTTGTTGCGCCGAGCGGCGACGGGGCAGGGGACGCAGCTCCCTACCGCGGCACGCCAGGCTCGCCCGGCCGCCCATGGGGCACTCCCGGCCGCTCCTCGCCTCCAGCGCGGCCCCGGGGCTCTGCCCTCTGCCCGCTCCTCACCCGCCGCCGGCAGTCATGAGCCCCCCCGCCCTTGCGCGGCCGGTGCCGGGCTTCCCCAGCTGGGCTGAGGTCCCCTGGCTGTCACCAGCTCTGCCGCTYTCCGAGCTCCTTCCCTCTTCGCTTCCCCTTTTGTTACCCGGCTGCCGAGCTGACCACACCGTGCCCCCTCCGGGGCCAGGACGACAAATCAGAGAGCCGGTGCCGAAAGCTCCGTCTCCAGCTGGTGAAACTTAGCCTTCCCTATCCTGGTGGGAGGGTTTTTGGATCACTGAGTGGTATGGCTACAATAACAACAAAACTGATAACTCGAAAAACAGCCTACATCGGAGGGTGCGCTGCTTTTGTGCAGAAGAAAAGCGAGCTTTCCAGCAATCTGTCACTAAAGCAAGCTGATAGTACCCAAATAACTTGAGAGAGAAAAATGGGTATTTAAAGTTGACACCAAGAATGACTTTGAAAACAGTTTCAGAAGTGGAAAACCTACAGGAATTTCCTGCTTCTCTGTGTAATCTGCCTGCTTTTGTATATTAATTAATTCCCTTTAGCTTTTAACACCACTTATTTTCCCTGCTGCAAAAGGATGCACACTGCTAAGGGACAGGAAGGATAACCATGCGATAGAAGCACGGCACTGTAAGCTTAGAGACAGGGGCTCTTTGCCAAAGACGTTTGCTATCCTGTGCAATTTAAGTTTGCAGAAATGTGCTGTAGTTTTGCATATTTTAATTCTTAGATCTCCAGCTTTAGGAAAGGCACAGCTGCTTTACCCACAGTGCTGAGAATCTGTAGCTCCCACCAGGACCTGAGAGCGTAACACTGGATAACCCTTGCTACTACAATTAAGGGATCATGGRCAAAAATTTTCAGCTGTCTTCTCTTTGGGTTTCCAAATTTCCCCCTCTGCAAAAAAGGACACGGTATAAATCAGTGCTTTCCTACCTCTCACACGTCCTGAGAAGTTCAAGGCACATTTATTTGTCTGTCATGCTGTAAAAGATGTCTGTAACTGAACAGCAGAGAGAGTTCATTACCTATTTCCAAACATATGAATTGCAGTGTTCTAGCGGAGGCATCTTAAAATAGATTTGGAGGAACTGGGTCAATCAATTTTGTTTTTCCTAGAGGAAGAGAAGAAATGAGAAATAATTTCTGAACATTTGTGTTGTGATAACATCTGGCATGTTATGATTTAGGTCAAAACAATGTCTCTTATGCAGCTAAAAAGGAAAATTAATTAAAAGGTTTTTAACACTGTTATTATTTATTTGTACCATGGATGTTCTAATTGAGTACTTGGCCCCCGTTATGCCAAGCACTCGACTTCAAGTGACTTAAGTCATTTTACTTCATAAAATGAGTTGATCTTGTGCATGAAGGAGTTCAGGTATACGCTGAGTAGCATACATGGGGTCGTTTCTGGGCTGTCAGCTTATTTTCACTGCATAAATCTTCCTGTGTTTCTCCCCCCGCCCTCCATTGCCTGAACTCTGTGTTCAAAGAATCTGAATGCACAAATGGGTTATTTCTGCAGGATGAGGAATAGATCATTGTACAGGAAGAGCTATTCTTAGATAACTTGAAGGTCTGATATTATCATGTAAGCTTTCCCTTCAGAAGTCACAAATCATGACTAATGAGCTGTATTTGAAATATCCCAAACTGACTGGAGTCATAATATGGGAATGTGTATGGGAAGGTGACTTTTATGAGCTAGTCAAAAGCAACCTCTCCAGCTGGCAGTTGTACTGGCTCATCCACTCCAAGGGGAGTTCATCTGGTCCTTGTTGGCTAATCCACAAATAAAAGACAGGAAGAAGAGAGAACTTAAGTCAGTATTATTACTTTGACAGTATTGGAATGGCTATTGACAGGTTTGAAATCCTTCTGCAGAAATCAAATGGTATAAATGTGGAACTGTCAACCCCTTCTGAAAGACTTCACTGTTCTACCTTACTGGAATGATCACTTCCATTTCTTTAGTGCTCTGACCCTACTTTTAATTACCGTCATCTTCTAAATATGACCTGGTATTTGTGAAAGGGTTTGCAAAGCTTAACTAATCAAGTCAATGTTTCGTATGGCTCTACTGCTTGTTCTGGTATTTTTTAAAAAAATAGTATTTGTTTTCTCAAAACCAAAGTAGAATCAAGAATTAGAAGGGGACCGAGAGTCATGCTGCTGGTAGGTTATAGCTTTTTTGAGGTAGATAACTAAGGTTATAGCTTCCCTTTGTATATAGATTCTTCAAATGCAGCTGGGCAGCTTGTCAGCTAACCTTGCAAAAGAGATCACAGAACTTTATTACAACTTTCTTTAACAGAGGTAACCAAGAGCATTTGGGACTCAAATGCCAAGCTCTCCTCTGGATTAATCCTTGACTCTGGCATCTATATGCAAAAATATTCAGTGGTTATTTGTTCATAATGAGAAGGGAGTTTTATCTGTGGGTTCCACAAAGTGGTGACCCTGTCCTTGACAAGTCAAATGCTCTCAACTTCCATTAATTGGTAATTCAGGGAACTCATAACCACAAACCTGATCCAGTGCAGTACCTGCAATGAAAAGGTTGTCTTTTTAAAGAAAGTAGTAAATATGTTTTTATTTATACGAAGAGAAGGCACGCATTAATGATCCATCATTATTTAAGTAAATAGGAACGTAAGAAAGAGTTTCCTTAACTATTCAGTCCCCCTCCTACTTCTTCCACCATTGTTAGCAGTTAGAAAAGATGGGTTTCAGCCTTGTCACTAGCAAAACCAGAGGGACATTGGGGAGGACCAAGGAGTGTGGGGAAAGAAGTAACAAAAAATGCACAGATGGGTAGTGATTTCAAATTAACTAACTGTGGCTAAGATATAGATCACTTCCTAGAGCATAATGACCACAGCCCAAGGCAAAGCTAGGCGTATTAGCATCAAGTCTGCCATTAACTCTCCAGGAAATGCACCAGTCTGAAGTCATTAATGAAATTATAGCCAGTTATTTGATTGGAGAGGGATTAGTCAGGCAAGAGGAACATATTCCTTGTGGTGCCATTATTTTTACTGAGCAGCACAAAAATTATATTCATTTCATGACCCTGCTTCTGTTTTGGAACATCTACAGAGAAAAAATGGATTGCACTGAAGTTATTTGAAATTCTTTCAAAAGCTGAGGGAATTTTTAGCATTGTTGCAGTGGGAACAGGAGCAGCTCCTAAATTTTGTACATACTGTCAGTGTTGTGCAATTCTCAGCCTTCTGTTCTTCAAATACTTAGCTTCCTTCTGTACTGAACACTGTTTGGCAGTGTATGACTGCCAAAAGACTCCCATTAGCCTTAGCAGTATGTGTTAACAGGCTGTTTCTTATTATTCAGATTATCTGGACATAACAAAAATTGTGTTTTTAGAAGAAGAATGTCAGCCAGCTATTCTGCTTGGGCTGACAAAAAATAAGTATTAAATAGGATAGCTCAATCTATGCCAGTTTTGAACAGAGCTCAATCAACAGTGTTTTGTGAGAGCGATAATACATTGCACTTAATGCATAGTGCTTTAAATGGCACAGTCTAAGAGCCAAGCAAAAATAAGAAGGAATGTGCTTTTCTATAATACTTCACATTTTTCAAAGTCTGCACAAACAGTACTGCTTTTCGGTAAGGAGTTTAGAGGTAGCGTCCAGTACTCTCTTCTGGAGGAGGTGAAATGGTACCTCAGCTATGTGAAGCAGTACCTAGACCCTCTAACACTGGTGGAATGACCATCAGTCACAAGCCCTGTGCAAGAGCAGCACTGCTGTTAATAATTTTTCCAAAATGCTGTTTTTTCCTGAGAAGGAACGTGAGCAGAGTTGAGGGAAAATTAGGTTTATCAGATTTAATATTTCCAGAGTGAATTCCAGACTCAGTATAATAATCATTAAATACTAACTGCTCATTAAATACCACTGCTCTCCCTTCATCTACCAGGTGTATCAGTTCATTGTAGAAGGTTATCAGGTTGGTCAAGCATGACTTCCCCTTGGTGAAGCCATGCTGACTACTCCTGAGGAGTTTCTTGTCCTTCATGTGGCTGGAAATGGTTTTGAGGATGAGCTGCTCCATCACCCTCCCAGGGATCAAAATGAGGCTGACCAGCTTGTAGTTCCCTGGCTCCTTCCTGCCTGTCTTGAAGATAGGAGTGACATTTTCTTTCCTCCAGTCTTCGGGCACTTCTCCCAGCTGACATGATTGAGCAAAGATTATTGAGAGTGTCCTTGCAATGACATCTGCCAGCTCCCTCAGCACTCATGGGTGCTTCCCATCAGGGCCCATGGATTTATCTCAACAAAAGTCAACTATACATTACGCTAGCTGGCTCTGGTACCAGCAACATTTTATGCCAATAGCAGTAAAGAGCTCTGCCATGGTGGGGCTGATACCCTGGCTATCCTAATCAGATTCCAGATCTGAATACAGCATGAGTATGAGGGAGGTGGAATAAAATAAGCGTGAATCTCATCTTGACATACATATGGGTGAACTGAAGCCAGAAACGGAAAGTTCCCCAAGACAAGCATAGCCTTTTTACATTGTCAAAATTCCTTTAATTCCTCTGTTCCTCTAAAAAGTAACATTGAGACACTTTAAACTGTTCTGAGCTTTGTTTAGAAAAAAACTGTGTGAATGTTAATTCCCATCAAGAACCAAGAACTGAATCTCCATGACCCACTTATCCAACACCTGTAACTACCCTAGGTCACAAGCTGAGACCAGCATATGCAAATAAACTAATTCCTGTGGATTGTTTTGGAGAAAGAGCTGAACAAACTTCATATATCAAAAAGAAACACTCTGGCCGTTCTCTTATCTCTATCCACTGCCTCCATTAACCTCTCCTTTTGATACCGCAAAAATAAAACCTAACCAAAAGAATTTTCCCCCCAAAGGGGCCAGTGTTAAAAGGCTTCAGAAAAGATATTGTTTATTGTGCTCTGCTATTCAGCTGCAGGAACACCCCCTTTCCTGCTCTGCCATCCGATTATGGGGGAAACACTGCTTTTTCACCCCAAGCCAAAAATGTGGGAGGTCGAGAAAGGACAGACAGAAGTGGCAGACTTAACAACTTCACTATCTCTGGGAAACATAATGAAAAGACATGTGTTTTATAATCCCAGTATATGTGCCTGGAAAGATTAGAAAGAAAAGGGGGTTACACTAAACCATTTAAACTGCTCCCCATATAGTTATGTCCTTAACTCTTCCACCTCAAATAAAGCCTCACGCTGAAAGTAAATAAGCTAAGAGTATCATCTTTTGTCAAAAGCCGCTTTACAGTGGGACTCACACAGCAGAAAGAGAAAGTCAAACTTCTGCATAAATGCAGATCTGAATGAGAATTGTTCACGTTTTGTGTTTGTTCTTAAATCAGCTTAGCTATTCAGGAAAAGTAAGAACACATACTTAAAACTTACTTTGTTATGATGATGAAAACATTAGCCAAAAGCTCTAGTGGTACCTTGAAAAGAAAGCAAAGTTAAAAAAGCCCAAACATGTTACATAACTGTGCTGGATTTCCAAGAAAAACACACAGCCATACAACAGACAGTTAATGTCTGCAAAACTCCAGATTTTTTTTAAAATGCCCTCTGGGGCCAATTTAATATTTTCCAGACCCTTCCTCCTCCCACCCCCCACTTGCTAAAAAACAGCAGTGAAATACCAGGAAATGGTCCTCAGCTGCGGTAATGTTTTCATTTGCCTGGTGTCTGAGCTTTTGAGCTGTTCCCCAGCCCCTCTGCCCCAGCCTTCTGGTGCTTTTGGCATTCCAGGAGCAGGCAGGTGACTTGGGCTTGCTCTCTGCCTGGCTTTTGTTACTCACAGCCAAACTTGGCTCTGTAGGCTGCCTTCAAAAAAACAAACAAAAAAAAATCAACAACACGTGCAAAGAGCGGCTTTCCAGAGCTGGGGACAGTGTATACAAGCTGCTCCCTCCAAGTATCCAATAAACTTTCCCCTTGCAAGGCTGTCTCCCCACTCCTAAACATCTCATCAAAACCACCCTTTCTCCTAAGCACATGATCAAAAACACCCTTTCCAAAGACATTTGCTTGCTTACACCAAAGGAAAAAAGAAAAGCTGTGTTTGATATGTTTATCCTGTTATTTTCAAAGAAAAAATATTTGGTTCTACTCAAAGGTATTTAGCTTTTATAGTCTCCCATGGGTTGTTGAACAATTGATAAGATATGCAGGTCCAGAGCAGCATCACTAATTTAGTCTTACAAATGTATGAGAATAAATACACAAGAGGAGGAAGGAGAGAAACATAAAACAAAAGTAGCTTTTAAGGGACAAAGTATATGCATTATACTGCAGGCCCCAAACTGCAAGCACTTTCGCATGTGCGTAGTGGTGCTCTTGAAGTAGGTTCCAGTGTGAGCAATCCTGGTAGTTTAATTTGTGTGTGTATTCATGTGTCTCTTTGGCAAAGCTGTCAGGCAGACTCCTTGATGTGGACAGCAGAAAAGCCACGAACAGTGGGGTTTGATTAACTGTGAAGGCTGCAACCTTAACCTTTGAAAGTCACTATTCCTCTGCTTTCAGTCACCCCGGRGTATAGCAGCAAGTTTGTGGTGCTCTTTCTTGCCACCAATCCCCTCTCAAGAGTGACAACTAAAGAGGTGGGGAGAGGCCTTGCCCTCTCCACATTTTGTCATCTTCAAGTGAATCCCAGCTTGATGCCAAGTCTTCACCTCTGTCTTTCACTTCCCTGGAAAGAGAGATGGAGGAAAGAGAGCCTGATCCATGCCAGACCAAAGGGTGCACACTCATCACCTTGGTCAGCTGGTTCTTGAGCCTCGAGTCACACAACACTCTACCTGTGCAAACTAACTAGTTTTCATGTGAATGAACATATGATGGCTGAAGGGATAAAATTCCCAACTATTCCACTGCAATTTCTAGGATATAGTCAAATTTCCATTTGATAAAAGTTAAGTCATTATTTATTTTACTTGGACACTGTCAAATAGCAAAATGTTTAGGCTTTCTGCACATGCTAAAAGTAGATGAATAACCAGTCAGGCTATGTGAAGAATGATTTTTCTATCATCTCATGCACGCTATCCATAATTTCTAAATTTGCCTGAATTTCAAATTAAAAAAAACCTGCTACTATGCTCAAAAATCTCCATGAAAAAAAAAAGCCACATTTTTATATATACATCTTGGGGATGGGTCTCAAAGTATGTTTTTTTCGGAGGAAACAAACACCGTCTTTTGGTTTTGATTTTTTAATCCCCAATGATA
Source organism: Oceanodroma leucorhoa (assembly GCA_030449065.1). Lineage (NCBI taxonomy): Eukaryota > Metazoa > Chordata > Aves > Procellariiformes > Oceanodroma > Oceanodroma leucorhoa. The sequence goes on along the minus strand of JASVER010000144.1, from coordinate 383,566 downwards.
AAGTCAATGAAAGGGAAAGTCTTTCCAAAAATAAGAAATTAAAATGCTGAACTACAAAAAGTCCAAAGTCAGAACTGTAGTTCCCAAATCAAAAGTCCAAAGAAAATTGCCTCCTTTTATTAAGCATTTAATTTAAAATGTAACCATGTGTCCTCACAGAGCAGGACTTTGCCAAAATTTTACCTTTCAACTTTGTACAGAATATTTTATTGTCTTAAAATTTTAAGGGTAAAAAGACTGATTAAAAATCATTGATTATAGGGAAACTAAGTTTTTGCAGCCAGACTGTGTCTAGATCTAAAACAAAGAAATAATTAAGATTTTGAAAAACTTAAAGCTTTTTTTCCCCAGCTGGTCTAAGACATAGAGACTAATTTTGTTGAATGCCACAGTGATCTGAGAAGAAATAGAGTTAGTTGCAAGTGTCCATACMAATTCCTTAATGCATCTAATTTTAGTCTGGCAAGCTTCACATTAGGGCGTCACATCCTGCATCCCTTGTTCTCCCAAAAGCTCACTGAAGTTTCCCTGCAATGCTGAATGACCAGATTCTCAGAATGTTTAGATATCTGGTTGAGTGCAAATAGTAAGCAACATATGGAAGTGAGTTTGTATTTCTTTGTTCAGTTGTCATCAAAGATAGATTGGGGTCAACCACCTAAGACTTATGTTCATTCCAATGGTTAATACAGACTATGTTTTTCCTGCATGCCTGTATTTAAAGAAAGTAAAAAGAATTAAAGAAGGTAATAAAGCCACTAAGTCTGTAGAAAATAGTTGTGTTGCATCTCTTCTTACAGCATCTTCTGAAAATGTGTTTGGAAAGTAGTAAAACAATTAGGGTAAACAAAAAGAATAATTGTGAAAGATGAGAAAAAAGTATTTGAGTTTCCTTAAAGAGAAAAAAGTATTCTGTTTCCTTTACAACACTTGGCCAATTCAGTTTTATTAGTGGCCATAAGTAGATACTTGTAAAACTTGTACCACTAAGGAGGGCTTAGACCTTCTGAAAATTGGACCACTTAAGACGTCTAGTTTTAATCATCCCCAATTTTGTGTTGAACCTGTCTAGTCTTGTTTCCTATTTTGTGAAGTTCGCATAACACTGCAGTATCTTTCACACAGTAAATACAGTTAAGTCGAATTAATCAGTGTTTCTGCAATACTTTGAAAATTCCAAATGAAAAAAATACTCTATAAAAACAAGAATTAGTTATTCTTGCAAATCCATCAAGAAGCATGCTTATGGATCTGAAAGTAGTTTTTAAATCTATATGGCCCAAGTGAGGTGGAGAGGGGACGAGGGGAAGGAGGTTCAAAGGGTTTCTTTTTTGCTAGTTTCTTATTCCTTAAGACCTCAGTCCTCCTACCATTAGTGTGTGTAAACATTAGTGTATATACTTATGAACTAAAGCTTCCGTGAATACATCAAACAGAATATGATGCTATCTAGCGTGTGTTCAGCAGTGTAAAGAGGAATCTAGTTCACATGGTTACATGCCTTCAGTGGCTGAAAAAACATAGCTTCTGCTATTTTCTATGTGTGCAGTTTACAGTTTGGGGGGGCACATGCATTTTTAAACACATACACAGCTACTGACAGAGGAGGAGGATAATGCATTTTGTATGTCCCTAGTGGATGACAACAAGGAATTAGGTTTAAGCAGCAGTATAAATTGATGTCAGTCATTAGGACAAATTTTCTAGGATACCCTGGGCTGGACTAGATTGTCAGGGAAAGGGAGGCTATTGGAAGTCTTTAGAAACACATCAGCTCAACATCTGCCAGAAGCAGGACCCAGGTATTACTGCTTGGAGGCAGAGGCTGACCTACAGAGAGGAGCTTCATCTCTGCCACATTATTTCCTATTGCAGGTTGCACAAAATGCTCTTTCAGGGAGTACTAGAAAGATGGGATATACGGAGTATTCCCTCCCCACAGAATTATCCTTGTCTTTGTAAGGATAGCCTAATCCAGTTCTTCCACTTCAGGTCTGGACATGAAAGGACAGGGTTTTGTTCTCCATAAAATATAAGCATGAGACATGCAGTTAGACTATGAACGTTAGTTAAGTCATCATAAGATAGACTGGGCGTCATTCACTATGTAGAGATTGTTTATGGTGTAGTTTGGCTGAGCATTCCACTTAACCCCCACCCCAAACCACTAAACCAAAAAGCAGAAGGTGAATGCCCTGTAGACAAAATATACTCTTATTAGAGCATGCCAACACGTAGATTTTCCCCCACTGGAAAAGTAATATATTACTGATGATTTTTTCATCTCAGTACCTGTCCTACAAGCTACTCTAAATAGCCTTTAACATTCATTGTGCTCTTCTCTCTTGGCGGCTTTAGAATCAGAAAAGAGATTTTTGGCACATCAGTACAGAAGGTATGTAAATATAGTAGGATTGAACAATACATTAGTCATTTGGGGGCCACTATGTAAGGATGATACAGCACCCCAGGGAAAGAATGGTAAATGCAACCAAGGGGCGTAGGAAGAGAACAACCCAAAGGAAGAGAATACAACCTGTGTGATTTTCTCTTTCCTTCCTTTCCACTTTGTTCTTAGATATGTGTAGTGTGTGCTGGAGAAGCAAGGGGGGACATATGGCCACCTGTGGAAAGCCACCACCATATCTGTGCAATAATAAAGGTTTTCTTGGAGCCCAGGTGAAAGCAATTTTGGCTGTTGCCCGTACTGTAATACCCATAATAATAAGCCCTCTCCTGCTGTGTCTTCGGCTGAGGTTAAATTCATTCCAGTGCAAAAGATAAAAAGCAGACAGCAGAGGCTTAAAGAACCCATCTGCCAACACTCGAGATACACCTACACAAGATCTGAGACCTTCTGTTTTATAAAAATGACCATGTCATCTGGTCTTCTGTTGGAATGCAATTTCCAGCAAGTCACAGGAAGAGTCTCATTTTGCAGATGCATGGCCATATCGGATCTATGTTGCAATACTACCATCAACAAAATTTACTTGCAGACCTTTTGTTCTTCACAAAGAGCTAAGATGTRCGGCTATGTGCTCCAGACCACACACATGCAGTACCACCAGAGAGATTCCCCTCCTTGCTCCCAGAACCAGAATGAGCAAAAACAAGTTATAAAAGATTCATGTGGTGAAGCATGGCAATGATTTCAGAGAGGAAAAAATATATGAGTTTRTAACAATTCACAAAAGAATGATGCACTTTTGCAAGAATACCTTGGAGCCCAATGAAAGAACCAGTATTATTTTGTTGGATTCTTCAGGCAAAACTGAAGTTGTCACTTTTGCCTTTTTACTACATAAAAGCACAGATATCCTACAGGCCTGGGTCTTAACCATAGAAAGTTTTAATAATAAATGACATACTTGTGTTCATCTGTATAAATGCTTCGCAAGGTCAAATCTCAAAGGAAGCAAGTAAAGAGTATGTACTATAATAGAAACACAGTGTATAAGTACAATGGTCATCAAACTATGTGAAAATTCATTGTTGCCTTTTAAATAACTTGTAGAGGGGGGGTTAAGACCAGGGTAGGCCCTTATGCTTATAAGCAGCTGTTCTTAATTTGCAAGAAACTGTAAACAGTTTTTAATCTCCTAAGCAAAACAAGAAGTAGTGAGGGTTTAAGTACTCAAAGCAATGTCTGTTCTTGCCTTTCTCCTCACATTTAGATATTATTTTTTCTAAGTGAAACCATCAACCTTTTCTATCCTAAGTGAAAACTCCATGGGATTCTCTGGCAGGGAGAACAAGATCACTAAGCTCTGCCACATTGCCTCCTGAATGGTATACCTGAACGTCCTTCTGGGCATCCCCTGCAGTCCAAGCTGGGATTAGGTCTGGAAGTTAGATGGAAGAAAATAGGGAGCAGGGAAGAAGACATAATTCCCCTACTTTACCATATAGAAGTTAAAGATGGAAAAATACAGCATCCCATGGCTTGAATGGAAGTCAAGGGGCTGTGGTCATAGGGAATGGCTATGAGAGGCTTTCTTCTTCTGTATGGTAAGGAGAAAAGAAACAAAGTTCCCACAGGTTATATATCTTATGAAAGGCAATATCCAGAACCCCTCCCTGAGCATTCATTTAGCATAGCAACTATGCAGAGCTGCATTTAGCATCAACCACAGACAGCTTGCTTTGATTTCTGTTACGCACATTTTCTCCTGAAGATGAAATTGGAATTTATGCTTTCATAATTTTTCCACAAGGAATACCAGAAGCTGATAGTACCTGCCATGCTTTTGCTAGCACAGATGATGTTAACATGGGTGGAAAATAAAGTTATCTATCTATGGCATAGCTGCTTGCTGTTAAGAGACTCAGTTTGTACCATCTTACTCTCATGTCTGAAAAAGTCATGTTATCACATTAACATTGTTGAAGAACATGAAGGTGGAATTCATCCCTTTATTACTGTTAAGTAAAGGATAATGGAAAGCATATCTAAGTACCTAAACAGAATTACAATAAATCTAAATATAGCAAAATCTGTTCAGGAGGCACTTTTCTCATAACCAGATATTATTAATCTTGTGCATTAAAATGATGTCCAAGCAGCAAGTCAGAATGAAGGCTGATAATGCTGGGCACTGGACAAACCCTGCAAAGTAGCTAGCTCTCAAAACCTTGCAGTACAAATTGACAAAGAGAGGAGGCATGGAGTAAAGGATGGGATAAAAAAGCATGATTATGGCAGGAAAATTCTGTTTTATTTTAGTGGTTATTTAAGATGGATTTAGTTAGTAGATTAAAGGTCAGTTAAAATGACGCATAAGAAACTGTGTGTTTTCCCACTATCATACCTAACTTAATYAACCACTACGTTTCTCCATCCACATTTATGTTTTATACTTGAATAAATAYATCCAAAATTGTTGCAAAATGTTGTTTGAAGAGCATTTAAAATAAAAGACCATATCAAAATTTGGCACAGCAAACCCAGCCCTGTCACGTTGAAGAAACATATTTTTGTACATCTGGAAGTTTTGTTTGGGTGCTTTTTTTTTTTTTTTTGGTGGGGTGTAAGACAAGCCTGCATTTAAAAAGAGATTCCCATTGAGTCCTCTTTGATGAGGAAACTCCTAGGCACGTACAACTGACCTCGGCCCATCTATCCAGCATGTCCAGATCCCTCTGAAGAGGGATCCCTCAAGCAGATCAACACTCCCACCCTACTTGGTATCGTCTACAAACTTACTGAGAGTGCACTTGATCCCCTCATCCAGATCATTGAAGAAGATATTAAACAAAACTTGCCCCAATAATGAGTCGTGGGGAACACCACTTGTGACTGGCTGCCAACTAGATTTAACTTTATGCACCACAACCCTTTCAGCCCGGACATCCAGCCATTTTTTTACCCGGTGAAATAACATCTAAAAAATAGAGGTGTTTTTGTTACCTTCATTACTTTTATGAATCAGCCCCTGTTTGTTGCTTTCAGTAAATGTTTTGTTTTTTTAATCTTTATTAATATTATATCCCAGCTTAATGATTTACTACCGGCAGAAATCTGCACCTGTATCTGAGCTTTTAGCCCTCTAGACACTGAGACTTAGGTTAATGTGTTTGCTTTGCACTTGTCATTGATCAAAAAGCATGCAAAGTCAGTTATCCCTGCTCAGCCGAAAGGCAATGCTTTGGTTCAACCACCGTATTGCAATTGTATGTCTCAGTCCTATGTAAACTTGTAGAAGGCGGTATGGGCTTGACCTGGACAACAAAGGCTGCCAGGCAATGCATCTTAGAGTTTCTTATGTGAAGAACAAACAGATTGCTCCTGAAATCTTCAGAACGAGCTCCAAGCCTGGGAGCCAGCCAAGTAACCAAAGGACTCTTAAGTTCACCCATACCCTAACATAACTGGGCAGGGGCTATTACAAGATGAACCAGATCAGTCAAGATAGGTTTGTAACAGGAAATACATAAAAATACTTATATAAGAAGGATGTAAATAGGACCTTATGTTTTGCCTCAGTGCCAGCATTAAGAATTCTGGCAGGCACCTGCAAAGACCCCTGGAAAACCAGCACAAAATATATGTGTATTGGAGTCTCCAATCAGCTACTAATTCTGTGGGTCCTGGAATTAGTGTGCCCCACTGAGGGAACTGAACTGCTCCTCCACACCTTGGAGGTGTGAACTAACCCTTCTCTTTTTACCTGAAGGAGTGAAACAGTAAGGGGCACATCCATCTCTCATTTTCAAATGAAATGTCTGATTTTGGGGTTTTTTTTGGGGGGGTGCATCTTAACCTGTACTAGGCATGTGTGTTTAGGCAGATGAATTGCTTCCCTAGAAGCTGTCACAGTCCCATGTCAGTCTTTAAGCCCCACTGTGGAGCTGGACTGTAGCCCTATTTTCCATATGTCATTTCACAAAGTGGGCAGTTCCTGCAGTTTATAGTACACTATTCTGAAGCTTTTTCACATTCTGTTTTAGTTAACAAATGCATCTGCTTAATTGGAGTACCAAATTAAAAACTAGTTTAAAAGATTTTAAATATTTGTATGTGTATCTATATTTAGAATCTAATGTTTATGGGAAAGGACTGTCATTTCCTTATGTATAAATAAATGCATAGCACAGTGATCTTTCACTGGAACCTTTAAGTCTTTTTAAGATCTAAGAAAATAAAAAGTGAATAGATACTGTTACAAATTAGCCCAGTTTATGTATTTGCAATGGGGTCTTTGGGTATAATACTGATTTTTCGCAAGTGTGAATCTGAACTATTTCCACTAGTTTTAGTGCATTCTGGATTGCCATTGATGGCAGCAGAATTTCACCCTTTTACATTTTCATGTTCAATATTCTGAACATCAAAAGTTTATATTTATGTTAAAATGTTTATTGTGAATTTATCTAATTAGTTACTAATGATAGGCTTTTGAAACAGAGTATCTCCTTGGCTCACTGAAGGCCTATGCAGAAAGCCATGATCTTTTCAGTAATTTGGTTTTCTGCCTGGGGTTCTTTGGCTTCTTTTACTTAAACAAATGGAAAAGTACTGAAAAAAATGCCTAGAAATTACAGCTAAAAGTCTTTCACCCAATTGTCTACAGAAAGAAATCATTTCAGGGAGGATAAGGTAAGTCCCATATAATCAGGGTCTACTTTATAATCCAAACTAAAGTTTTTTAGGCTACACTAAATGACAATCTGACATTTAATAAGAAGCCATAAATAGCTAATTGATGTCAGGACTTGATGGTTTTTTTCAACACTTTTGTCTTTTAAGAAGAATAAGACCACCCATCCAGGCAGCACTTAAGCACTTGAAAGAATAGTTGTAGTTTCTTTAGTACAAATAAATAAGAAGAACATTAAAGCTAATTCAGAAAAGGATAATTAAATGATTAAAAGCAGGTCTAAGCTGCTATACAACAAAACTGAAATCTTATTCAAAGAAATGGGTGATAAAACCACCAGTGACTCCACTGAAAACAGGATCATGCTCCAAGCCTTGCACAATTTTCCCATTTGATTGCTTCTACTAATGCCAGTGATAAAGAGAAATCTGATCAGATCAGAACGCTTAATCTCCTGCTTCACCTTCTTGCATGTTAACTAGAAACAAAGTCCACTTCCAGTTACATATTTCATGGTATTTACCTTATTTTTATTTTTCTTGCACTGTAAACTAGGAAGATTTTCAGAAACTTGTAAAAACATGTCACATAGAGGTTAAGACTTAGCCAGCCTGTATGTAGTCGGATGAATCTAAGCTTTCACATCCTGTTTCCTATGTTTAGTTAACAAACAATGGCCTATGGAAAAATAGGGTAAACCCAGGAGTGGTGCCATCAGCTTCATACTGGAAGAAAACGTGCTTCAGTGGCCGTGTATCCTCACCTGCCTTGAGGATTGTCAGAGTCACCTCATGCACGGCTGGGAAACTAGAGCTGGGGTAAGTTGACTGGCTCTAACACAACTGTTGCAGGACAGAAGTCTGATGTGAACAGAGTTTCTTTAACTTCTTCAAAGCACAAGGCTGAGTTTTAAAACATTTCAAAGGCCCCTCCTAAGTGGTTACAAATTTTTCCTGTGAGTTCTCAGAGGAACTCATATGTTAAGAAGAAGTTTTATATAGGGTAGGAATACTGATACAAGAGAGAGGGCAGGTCAGAAATTTTCTACCGGATTATTTCCTGATAGAAAAAGTCTATTTTAGCTATGCTGATTTTATCCAGTGCTATATAGCTTGGAATAATGTATTTTGCTTTAGACTGATTTGGCCTAAAGTGAAATATTTCTGCTTAGCAACTGTTTTATTTCATGCTATTTCAGTGTTAAATTGCATTACTTCATGGTGATGCATTGGCACACAGCTTCAGCTGTGCTTCAGCTGCCCACTTCTTCAGTCCTCTCTTGGTCTGGGCACTGGTGTCCAGTAAGAATCTCCTATGAGCTGCAAGAATTCAGCAGTAGGTTCACTCCCATCCAGCAAGTTTTACTGCTTGGATTTTTCTAAGACGAAGGTCATATCCAAATTGTCAGTCTTGTCCAAAATTCTGCACTGAGATTTTGTGGTTGGAAATGCATACTACAAAGCCAACTGAGAAGCCAAGATCACAAATATGTTGTCTCTTTAAACCAGTGAACTATTTTTTTCCTATTTTCTCTAGTCTTTCTGCAGCAAAGCTAATAAACTTCTTACAATAAAAAGGTGTACTCAAACTTCTCTGCTTTCATCTATTTTTCATTAACAATAGTTTCAACACAATTTTTCCACAAGCATTTAGTACTGCTCTACCTCTGGTCCACATGAAGTCAACAGGAGTTTTTACTACTGATTTCCACAACAGCAGAGTTATGCCAATGAATACATTTGACCACTCATCTGTTACAAAAATAAGCTATTAATTTTTAAGAATCTTTGTCTAAACATTAGAAAGAGTTGAAAGCATTTAATTTTATAAATGGGCCAGTTTGCTTCAAGCAAATCTGATTTTATTTTCTTCTTGCAATGCCAGTTAAAACCAGTCTTCTCTCTTTCCAAGTTACTGCTCAGAAGGAAAATGAGTACACAGAGAGTCAGAAAAAAAATCTCTGGGCAGTTATCCTGGCTACAGCCAGCCACAACAGGAGCACAAAGGGTGTAACAGCTGGAACTTCGCAAACTCCTCAAGATCTGGTTGAGACTGTGACCCTCTGTATTAAGACACATTGTGATATAACATGTAGGATCTTGTCAAACCAGCATGCAGCCTCACTTCCCCAGCACTTCTCAGTGGTCCCATGAGACAGCATAACTTTCATGTGTCTTAAATACTCCTCTAGTCTCAAAATATCTTTTTTGAATATCACTACTGAACCATTCACTTTCCACTTTCCAGACAGAAGAGACGGTGCATGACTCACAGCAAAACGCTTGAACCATCTGTGGGTGAAAGTGGAGATATGGTTTGGAATAATCCCCTCAGCACCACCAGTGCTTGGTTTCTCTATGTTCTAAGCTGGTTTACTTTGCATTTAGCAAACGTATAGGCAGAGCAATCAAGAAAGGGGGAGAATCTTTAAAAACACCAAAGGCAAGACAGCAAAGCAGAAATAGTGCTAAAATCTTTAAAGGTACTTCAGCAGCTTTCACATGTATATTAGCCATTTAGCAGGCTCAGGGTACAAGACTAGATGTCTAAGGAAAGCCTTTGGTATGCTATATATATGCACAGATTTCAGCAAATTTGCTTCAAACCAAATTACAATCTGCAACTTTTTCCAAAGGTTCCTCAGCTTGCTCCAATTGTTGAGCAGCCTGTTCTCACCATTTGGCATCCTTGCACAATTAATATATTTTCTATCTAGTTGCATTACACAAGTTCCTGACAGGTCATTCAATAAGATCATCCTTATAATGTATAATGGCTATTTCAGGCTATGAGATGCCATTTCTTGTCAGTCATCAGTGATAAATAGTCATTTATTTGGAGAGAGGGTTGTATGCCGTACAAGGTACCATTGCTAGAGTTYATATCTGTCCACTTAGAGAGAAACGGACTAGAAGAATAAATCTTTTGACCAATGTTACAGCTGTTTATAAATGCCACTGGAGACAGTCAGACTTGTAGACTAAAGAGAGGGCTGAATGCTCAGCAGAACAGCTTAAGATGTCAAAGAGCTAGGTTCAGATTAATCCCTTGGCCTTTTCTGTATATCTCATGACTAAGAAGGACAAAAGGAACTCACCATTAAAAAGTGTTTCGTAAAACAGGGCAAGGCACAGTGCCTCATCCTAAACTGTATGCAGTTTAAAGCATCATATGAAATGTGGTCTCTTGTAGAGAGCTGTTGCCTTCCGTATGCCTGTTAAAGGATCGTATGCTATAGTACCACTTGCACATTAAAACAAATCAATATTTTCCCTGCTTTTTAAAGTCGTGAAGATTCTACTCTGTTTGAATCCAAATATTACTAACATGTAAGGAGAGTTATTGTTTTTCAGTTATTCTAAAAAAGAAATGTAGCAAAAACTCCTTGAAGTTGAAACATTATAAGAGAAAAATTAAAACAGACTGCTGTTGAAACCACTGAAAGGCACAATCCTGATTGAATCTGGGATTTTATTCAAGTGAAATTTTACCTTTTTATCAGCTTTTCTTTGGGCTTAAGGGAAGTTGAAAAGAGGCAGTCATTAGGTTTTTTCTTTTGTTTTTAAATACCTGCAATATATCCCCCTACTACTGCCCTCTCAAAAACATCTGCCCCCTTTCTCTCTGTCTTCACAGATAAGCCACTCTTTTGACAGACTAGACTTGTAATGATCTGTCCAAAAGCTGTCTGTAAATATTTTAGCAGAACAGAATAGGAAAAGCTTAAGAGCAAGTTGAAAAGTCAAAACATGGATACCCAAAATATAAATTTACTTCCCAGTCATCTTACATGTAGATGAAATAACAAGTTGAAGTGTGTTATGGCTTCAAAGCAAAATCCTAAAGCTACGCATTAAGCAAAGTACGTATGGCTGGGGCTGGACCTTTAATGCTCATTGTCATCAAACGTGGTGCTTATCTCTTTGGATTAGAGGAGCTCTAATGACTCAGCTGGAAAGCTCACTTACACTGGCACACTGCTGCCCCTGCTGATGTCGGCTCTTGCATGAGGGAAGCTCTCAGTTTACGTAGTCACCATCTGGGTAGCGCAGCCATTCAGCAAATACCCTCTCTTATATGTTGGTTGTAGATGCTGGCTTGATTTCAGAAAATCTAGTCGTGTGCCTGAAAGGGCAGTTACACTGTTTGGATGTCCACATGCTGGCAAAGCCTTTGTTTAAAACAGACTCACTTAAAAAGCCTGCCTAGAGTTGTGACTAAATAAGCACTTGAAATGACCTGCCAGCCCACCAAATACTGCCTTTCCAGTAGAGTGAAAATTATTTTAATGTCAAACATATGAAGGAGGTGACCTGAGTGAGAGACAAGAGACAAGTTTCCAGTGCTGAAAGGAAGCTCAGAAATGGCCCCCTAGTCCTCTCTGGCAGCAAGTAAGAATGATGTCTCTTTCTCACTAAACCCTCTCAGAGATGCTCTCCAAGCGCCCAAAAAAGAGCTTCCCCTTTAATTCTGCCCTGGCCCTCTGTAAGGCTGCCAAGCGCAATCTTCCACCCTGGCAAAGTACCGAACTATGGGCATAGTTATCAAATTAAATAATAAGTAAAAGCTCTCATTAAGACTTTATGACATGTATGCACTAAACCAAAACCAACAGGAGTGAAATATAATGGGATATGACCAGATCTCTTTATGCATGTTTTATCAAAATGGATTTGTTAAGGAAAAAAAAATTAAGATATGAAGTCTTTAGTCCTGTCTGTGCCTCTGTCAATAGAAAGAAGGTGTCATAGTTTCTCTCCAGACTAGTCTTTAAATTAGAGGAGGAGTGAAGCAAGTAGGATTGTGAATGTGAATTGCGGATGTGAATGTGGGTGTACATGAAGTAAATTACGTGCATGGATTGGAAAATAGTTAGGTTAAATAGAGGAAAGGATGCAGTGAAGAATAGTCACTATTCCCATTTCACAGAAGATGATCTAAAGCTCAATGTGGATGAGAACCTTCTCCGAGAACACACAGGAAGTCTCTGGCAGAGCCAGGGTACAAACCCACAGCGTATAATTCCCAGCACTTGAACCACAGGCTCATTTTTCATCATTAAAGAATCTTTTCTCTCAAGACTTCAGCTGTTTCTACTACATATGCCTCAGTTAAGCCATAAACTTGCATACAACAGCATGGCTTGAATTTCCATTCCTTTCCCATAAATCTGAACATTTTTATGGCAGGCACCAGAATGATATAAATGACTGTATTTCAGCTAGAAAGCTTTTCCTCAGGTTCAGGCCTATGGTAGACAAAAGAACTCATTCTTCACCAGAAAAATATTTATTTTTCCTACAGGAAGACCCTGTATTTAAAACACTTTCACAAGAGGGAGAGGGCTTCTCTTCTCTCTGAAAGAAATTTGTTCAAATTTCATCTAAACAAAAAAGCATCAGCTTTGTCAAATAGTTTTCTTGTGAAAACAAGTATCAAGACTTGTAGTGTAATTTTTAGTAAAGAAAATATATTAATGACATTTCACTGTGGAAAGATAGAAATATGGATATATTGAGGGGGGAAAAAAGCTTTCTGCTCCTTTAAATGTCTTATAAATTCTTTTTGGGGTGGTGGTCTGTTTTTGGGTTGTTTTTTTYYCCCCCCCCCGCAAATAAACCCCCCTCTACTAATTTATTTGGGTGAGTTGTTTTTTAAAGATTTCTCAATCTCCTCCAGACATTAACATAATTTTTTCATGCATTTTAAGTTAGGAAATTATTTACTTCTTTCAAGGTGTTTAGTGGCATTTCCTCCAGAAATCTCTGACCGGGTGCCAGATATGCAAGTGCTCTTCAGAAGAACTACTACTCTCTTCAAAAGGAGTTTTGAAAAGAGCTCAAACCCCAGTCTTACCGTTCTTTTAAAAACTGGCTGGTGTCTACATCTAGCACTGGCTTTCTACACTGGGTAAATTTCACCAGTGATTTGACAGGACAAGGTTTATGAGGATTAAGTCATGACCACTGAAGTCTATGACTTGACTTTAGCAGAGCCGGGATTTTACTCCTGGTAAATATTAATATAATAGGATTGCACTATCTGATGGTATCTCCTGTCAAATCTTCCATAAATTATAGCTGCCTTTACGTTTATTCCTCTGTCACTGAGAGATATATTGGGCCTGTTGATTGAGAGGTGTACAAGAGCATGTTATCATCATGTGGGCTTGAATCACAGCCAGAACAGCTGGCACGCTTTCCCCCACAACTCTGGAAGATGGGTTTGGAGACAAAAGACACATGTTCCAGGGCACTGCTGCCTGTGCATGAGCTCCTGCTCCTCAGAAACAAGTTTTCCAGCATCCTACACCAAGTTGAGTTGCTGCTTAGAGGAGCTGAATGTTCATTCATGAAATTGTTTATCATTTTACTAATTCTATATAGGAAAAGCTAAGAAGAAAAGCTTTTCTCATGTGCATATAGGATGCATGTAGGATATGCATCTCATATTTCATTTCCCTTACTGGAAGCATTTTCAGCAGTATGTAACCTTGGAGAGGCTTACATGTGCTTATTCTTTTGTTTGGGTTCCTACCACAAGTTTTAAGTTCATGCTGCAGACTGGTGGTTTAACTGATACTTATACAGAGAGCCAGACTAAATCACAGGACATGGCTCAAACAGAGACCGTCATCTCAAAGGGAATACACAACAATGATACCATTTTACTGCTGTGGTAACAGTATAGTTACCTTTCTCTTCATATTCCTGACTTTAAAGTCGTGGTGAGCAAGAATTCAAAGAAAAAAGGAAAAAGAAAAAAATAAAGGAATCTTCATGTTTAGAGACAGTTCTTGGCTTCTTGGATTTGCATTTCATAGGAAATACTTTTTATTTTATTCTAAACCTAAAATAGATCAGTAGTCCACTGTTGAACAATGACTCCGAAGTACTTCCCACACGGCCCAGTTCTACTGAGCAATGAGTGATATAAATAATGACAGCAGTTCCTCAACGTATAACATAAGAGCCAGATTTTCAGATCCTTTGGGGAAAGCCAGCGAGCCATGGTTTCCAGAGAAACCAATGCTATGAAAGAGAGTTTTTTCACCTGATCAAGTGCAGTGAAGGAATTTACATAGAAATGTTGTTTAGTGTTATGCTTTACAGGTGAACTGATGTCAGTAAGTAACAGGATCCTCTTAAGATCGTAAGAGCTCATGTGTCCTCCCCAGGATACTTCAATCTTCACTCAGTTGCCTCATATCTTGACATTCCTTATTATCAGTTATTAGCTTTGCCAAATGACAAATTATCAGTGACATCTCACTGACAGAAAAAAGAAGAGCGTTTTTGCTAATGCCAATCACTCTTTGTTGACACACCTACCATTTGGCAAACAGGTTTTTGGTCTTCCCATTCACCTGTGATCCTCTTCCTCAGTGGGTCTGATATTGGTGGTGGCTCAGACTGCTTGAAAAGACAGACAGCATCTTCACAACAAGCTAAACTTCATCTGTGTCTGCTCAAGTAATCACTCACACCATGATGAACCATCTCTTAGAGCAGACTAGACTAAGCAGAAATACCATGTATAGCTTAGAAAGACCCAGTTGCATACACTAATTGTACATAAAGCCATCTCTCACATGCTCCTGATGCTAAAGATACTATAGCTGAGTACAGGAAGAAAAGGGAGTTTGTAAAGATGAAAGTAAAGTTTATCATAGGAGCAAATTTTATTTATTTGGATTAAACTTTCTGAAAGAGAACTGTGAAGATGTTTGGCAGTAAAGAAACAAAGAAGTCTGCCAAATACAAGGGTTGAAGCATGACTGAAAAGTAAAAACCTACAGTGAGCAACAGAAATCAGAATATGTGGGGAAGAGTGCAGAAAAAACATTAGGGAACAAAATGAAGGCTAAGGGGAAAAAAGTGGGTTTGTTAGATGAAGAAATATGTTTGTGCCATTTTGWCAACACCACTTTGTAGAAAGAAAGTGGTATTTAACCAAAACAGAAACAAGAAAGTATTTAAGGGTGACATACAATAGAGAAAAAGGTCCATTGTGGACAAGCAACAACTGAACAGAAACCTGGCTCTGGGATACATAGAAATGACTGTGCTGTCCCTGGGGTCTTTGTGAGCAGTGTCATACCATCTCCAACACTGGCAAGAGGCTTTACTGCTCAGCCAGAGCTGGCCCTGGGCCCCTCTGTTTGCAAATACAGCTTGACAGCATTGGTGGCACCACAATTAAACCTTCTGGTATCCCCCTGCCTATGAAAGTACCATACACCCAGCCCCTTAACTATTTTACTTATTGGATAGTCAACTTGTGATAATTATTCCTTGTTTATAGCAGTGAAGAGCTTTGAAGAGCTCTTTCACTATAATTACAGAAGCTACTAATAAGATAATTGTGTTCTAGGTATTCTAGGAAAGATAAAAAATTCATTTTTCTTTGATGGAACATGTTTTAATATCTGTATTTTCTTAAACTTGATATTACTGAACAAACAGGATCTGGAAAAAAACCCAGGGCAAAAATGTACAAAAGCCACACCAAGTGTCCGGCTCACAGGAAAAATGCTTCAGGGCCCTACCATGCAGAGCAGAAGATTGCCCTGGCTCACCTTCTGCTGACAGATTGAGACTCCATGCATCAGTTTCCTTTTCTTCTGAGGAAGATCTAATGCATTTTGCCAATTAATGATGATAAAAGACTGCAGGGGATCATTTAGGGCAAGACACTGCAGCAGCTAATTATTATGGGGATTATCCTATTCTGTGAGATAAAAAGGTAGTAACTAATAAGTGGCAAGATTAATCAAACATGCTGGACTTGGAAAGGGCAAGAATGCATAGTGAGGTACGGGTCCATTAGTAAGAGTAAGATTTGGGACCAGCAGGAGACGGGGCACTCTCTATTTGTGGTCCCATCTTTCCAAATCCAGCTATTATGTGCACGTGGGCACTGGCTGGGGAAGCCTTCACTGGCACTGTTAGTGGAAAGTGCAAGTCTGAAGCCAACCTGATGCCTTATTTATCTTCCAGGATTGTGGAAGGACTTGAAGACACTAATCAGAATGGTCAAGGTTCATTAATCACTTAATCACCATTTTTTCTTAATTCTGCAATTATTGTTTAAAGGTAACCTGATTATTTTGTTTTGTAAAATACTTTATTTTCATTTTAGTTTCCAAACCTTTGGCTGCTTTGTGAATACTCACTTCTTAGTCAATTTTATGTCTCTCTGTATCAAAATCAAAATCGAGGGAGAAATGACCCATGGCTAGTGAGCTTTGCTAATAGCAGTACACTGAATTTCTTTCATTACCTCTGTTTTAAAGCTGTGGTATTTTCTCTAGCTCTGTTGCTGAACAGTTACAAGGTCTCACAGTAATAAGGCTTAAAACAACAGACTTCAAAAATATTACCCTACATATATACCACCATTCTAAATGCCAGGGAAATCTGTGTCTTCTTTTAGCCATGTATTCATGCAAGGCTGATATAAGGCCCTGTAAGGTACCTGTTTCAGTAGATATTTAAATCATGGGAAGAAAACCAGGAAAGCTGGGACCCCTGCAGCTATAAGCTGTAGTCTTCTTTTTCCTGAGGTCATACGCAGTTCTGGACAAGGCAGTCCTTCCTTGAAGGGAATTTGTACAGATCCTTAAGACAACTGATTCTGTGCTTGCTCTATGAAGAGTTATTTAAACTGAGATGTCATTGAATTTCATCGAATTGCCTTAACACTGTTCAGCACCTGGCTTGCACAATCCCCTAAAACACTTTCAAACACACTCAAAAAGAGGTCTCTGAAAAAAAAACCAACACAGATTTGTAGTCCTGATTATCTGGAGCTGTGATGAACTTGTTAAGAAAAGAAAAGCAAGCAGATCTTTCAATTTCCTTACAGATATGCATATGGAGTACCTTATCCTGGCTCATGTGTCAAGGCAGAAGCAGTTTTTTCTTGGAAGGCAACAGGTGTACAAGCATGTGTGTGCATGTGTAGAGAAGGGGATCCTGCTTCAAAATAGCTGAGAAAGATGATGCTACAACAGATCTTGGCACTCTGAAAGGATGTATTTGGTCTGACGGAAAGATGCTGCTCACATGTTATGCAACAAAGCAAAGATGACATTCAGCTTATTTTTTAAAATGTGTTTTCCTTCGTTTCCAGAATTACATTTTTTTAAAGTCTTCTAATACAAGCTGAATCATCCCTCCTTCATGTATCTGCAGTATCTATAGTAAGTCTATGTGTATGTATCCCTTCCTCATATAATCAAATGTTTAAAAAAGTCTCAAGCTCATGAGTATAGGCCTGCAAGGCTTTAAAGAAGATGCTTGATTACTTCAAAGTCACTGATTTATCATAATGCTACTCCATATCTCTTCTGGGTTTTTTTTGGCGGGGAGGGAGGTTGTTTTTGGGGTGGTTTGCTTTTTGGTTTTTTTGTTTTGTTTTGTTTTGTTTTTAACTTCTGCCTGTGCTGCTTGATCTCCATAAAAGGAGACCCATGAGAAGCATTTAAATAGCTTTGTAGTGCCTCATGGCTGGGTAACACTTCCAGAACTCCAGACTTCCTGAAATGTAATACTTTCCAGATTGCATAACTGTTTGGTTTGTTTAAGCTCCATATAAAAGAAGCCCTGAAAAGGAAGTCATTGAGCACAAAGTTCTCTCTTCCCTCCTCCCAGGTGTTGTACATAGCAATCAAGGGAGGAATTTTTTATATATAAGCATTCAATTTAACTTCTATATTTATTTTATGTGATAATAGCCAGTAAAAGCATCCAATCAACAAATTACTAATATCAGAAATGTTATGTGTAACATTGCACAGCTTGGTGGGGTGGGGTGGAGCAGTTACATTAGTAATTGCAGCCACAGAGACTTCTATGGCAAAATTTCCACCTAGAGTGAGATACCCAGTCAGAGACTAACCTGACTGTACAATAGCAAGTCCTCCTCACTTTTACTCCAATATTCATGCTCCATGCAATATTCAGCAATATTTTCCTGAACTTGATTTCTAAGCAAGGAAAATTAGATCAGTAATCCTTAATTTAATAAAACCTATATCTTCCTCTTATAGTGGAACAGGCAGAGAAAAAACAACTTGTTCTTTTAATCCATTCTCCTATTACAATGTAAACATTTTTTGCCTTCTCYTCCATGTATGTGTATCATTATCCATCATCAACTGCCCTGCCCTGTCCTCTCCAAATTCCTTTCAAGGTAAATAAAACGGGAAGCGTTTTTCAACCCTGAAAACTGGACCTCTGCCTTAACAGTCTCTTTATTAGCTAAGGCTTCTAATTTATGTCTTTGGGGCATTACATGTGACCTTTGGGGAACTCCAATGCATAAACTATAAGTCTTTATATTAGCAGCCAGCTGAAAAGCTGACATTCTCCCAGTGTCTCTGCACATATTTATTGGTCAAGTGATGCCATGCATTGAAGTGTTCTTACTCTGTTTCCATTGATACTGACATTGTTTAGGGCCTTCTTAGCAAATAAACTATTCCACGCAATGTTTGGTCATGCAAACAAGCATGTGTTTTTCTACAAGTTACAAAAAGCCTCTTGTTGTTATTTTTCCTTGTGTATCTTTTACCATGCAAACTAAAGACTGCAGCAAGGATTTAAATACTTGTCTGTGCTGAGAAGGAAGATACTGAAAAGAAGATAAATATGGTGGAATTTTTGGGTGAGAGCATTCCTTTGCACTACACGTACTCAGAGGTACTATTTAAGTGTTGGGAAATGCATTTCTTCCACTGTTTTTCCCTTACCTTTGGAAATTTTAACACATAACTAAATTTGGAAGGAAAGAGCCCTGTCGTGGAGGAAACATACAAGGAATTATTTTTTGAACGCTCTTTCTAATAATGAAAAGTATTTCTACTTTACTTACTCCTCTTTCCAGTCCAATTTCATTTTAATCATCCTGTACTGAAACCAAAACCCTGAATTACATACAGACACTGTTTTTTGATTCCTGGGCAAAGTGTTCACTTAGGCTGGCTCAAAGACAGCTAAATTTGCGAGAGGAAAATTTAGTCCTTTAGCATGACTAGATGAAATAGGAGATGTAGGTGAACAGTAAGGTAGTAACTATGGTCTAAACTCTAATTGCTAACTTAATTAGGAAAAAAAAAAAAAGGCTGATCTATCCTTGGAGTTGATTAATGCTTGATTGGCTTCATTCTGAGAAAGCAATGATCAATACTACATAATGACCCCATGATGTCCTCTCTTCCATACCAGATAACCATCACTCACCTTCTCAGCAGAGCCCAAGGACAAGAATGGCATGCTAATGTGTACACTATGGAGAGTGCACAGAGGGATATCCAAGAGTGTTGCCCTCTCGCTGTACTGTGAACCAGGGCGATAGAGGAAGGCACAGGACCACTGGCCTGCACAGCTGTCATGTTGACACTTCTCATGGCAATTTGCTAACTATCATTTTCAAAGACTAACACTGGAAGAAAGCACTGCTTAAAAATGCTACATGTGAGTCTGTCACATTCTAGCACACCTGCAGCCTGAGCCACCCCAGCCTGGCAGCATGGAGGGAACACCTCCACCGCCCGCCATTCTTCATTGTCCCATCCTGGGCCAGATTATTGTATAACACTAAATGTAGGAAGTATTAAACATGTACACACATACCAAACATGTTGCATTCATACTGTTTTTTTTGAGCGAAGTTGCTTCATTCACCTTATAGCATTTACTAGTGGTTATAGTTACTAAAGGGCATAATAGGACTGATTCACCATTTTCCTGGATCTCCAGTACTCATTTACACTGGGCAGTGCAACCAAATTAGTGAGAATTACAACATCTTTCTAGACAGGACTAGCATTTGAGCCAAATATCAACAGCTTGTATGGCTTAGTTTTTCTTGATTTATTTTCAGAGCAATCAATTTGTTACCACATTTTCATTTCTATTCACTGTAGATCATTACTTTAATGTGTCAGGCACCTGACCATACTACAGATGTTCTCTAAGAGAGAAAGGACATGGAGGAAATCAAGTCTGGGCTGTGAAAGGAGGTGAGCAGTGGGAATATTTCGATTTCTGCATCKAGAACTACATTTGGAAAACTACAAAATGGGTGCTCCAGTGTCACATTGCACCTCAG
Source organism: Oceanodroma leucorhoa (assembly GCA_030449065.1). Classification (NCBI taxonomy): domain Eukaryota; kingdom Metazoa; phylum Chordata; class Aves; order Procellariiformes; genus Oceanodroma; species Oceanodroma leucorhoa. The sequence continues at coordinate 363,350 of JASVER010000144.1, read as the reverse complement.
ACCCACCTCTAGGATGACTGTGAGAAATAGGGGATTTGAATTTCAGCTCATTGCAAACACCACTTGTCTTTGGAGATTGATTCCTCAGGGGACATGGAAACACATTCTCAGTATTATGACTTGATTGCTTATGAAGAACAGCAATTCTAGAAGTGTTTCCTAGCAGTTTACCAAGCAAATGCTTTCCTTTTGGCCTGCCATCACCTTCAACATGGTTAAACTTTACCATGGAAAGGCTTCAGATGAGACAACGGAATAAACAAATATTCATTCTCACACACAAATTCCCCAGGAAGACGCAGATACTCAAATGCACACAGCTGATGTCTCTGGTATAGAACTCTCCTCTCTGAGCTTCATCCAGTAAATGCAATATATGGCAGGGAGAGGTGGAGGCTCATTGAGGGCCTCCTTTTCATGCCCTGAAGCAGCCAAAATTTTCCATGCAAAGCATTTACTTTACCACTCTGGCCTCTGCATTTAAAGCCAAGGAGAAAGCCAGACTGAGGGGATGGTAAGGTACCACGTGTTCAGGTGCCCAATAGTTGCAGATAGTCCCTTCAGATAGATAGGGTTGCAGATAGTCCCTTCTGTATTGGGAGCTGATGCCTTGAAAGATCTCCCTGGGGGTACTGAATTATCCTCTCTCCTGCCCCTCCTCCTCCCGCTGCATCTTTCCATCTTAGCCTGCACTTAGGAAGGTAATTGACATCTGCATCTTGATCTAGCCCCAACCTTTCTGAACATAAGGTTGGAAATGATATCAAGCAGTGGCTTCCACTTCCCACCTGTTCCCACGTATGGTGGAAACCCTAGTGAGCTATCAAAGCAGATTTAAACACATTGAATAGAAATTAGCCAGACCGCTGCTTGCTGAAGTCAGGGAGGAAAAAAAAATAAAATACACACATTTATAAAGCAAATCAAAGAGCAGTTAGAACTGCCAGTGTTCCATCTTCTAAGAAAAAGGTTACACAGAGAGATCTCTATGTACGCTTGTATCTCTTCCTATGTGGCCCAATATACTAATGCCTGACATACTGTGTCTTTGCACACTGTGTGGAGGTTGGACTAGATGACCTTTAAAGGTCCCTTCCAACCCAAACTATTCTATGATTCTAACATGAAACTTAGAAAGGATTAAAGATACCAGATATATCTGTAAGAAGGAAAAATGTAAAAAAATGTAGGAAAAATTTTAATTTCAAAATATTATTACTGTCACTTATTATTGCAATAGCATCTTAAATTTGCCAGGGAACCGTTGAGTTACTCACTGAATATCCACAAACTGAAAAACAGACCTTGCTCTTTGCAATGTAGAGTCTAAAGAGATTTAAAAAAAGTCAACATAGTGAGTGGCACAAGTAAGCAGATTATTGAAAGGACGGGTATGGATTAAGATGGATGACAGATGTTGATTTCTGCTGTGTCGCAGACATTTTCCACCAGTCATATTGAAAAGAAATTGTGTCAGCATTATGTTTAATCAAGCAGCCACCAAACAATGAATGACTAATGGCGTTTCATTCCATAAACAAACAAAAAAAAAAGGTTACTTTGACATTAACTCAGCATAAAAATATTTTTCTGCCTTCTACAGAAACATTTCTCGAGACTTTCACTTCATTTTTTTCACTTTGCTTTTGTTATAAATCTTGTGATAACTGGTTCCTCATTTTCCTTTCTGTAAAAACTTCAGAATTTAATATAAAGTGATATCTTTTTATAKATTTTTATTTAGCATGTGTAGAATTCAATAAAAAATTTGATCCCTGCTTTCAAATTCAATAGGCTGGTTCAAAAATACCCAACACAAAAGACACAGTCTTTATCCTTAGGTTTATAAAACTCTATTGGTTCTATTACTATTACATTCTGTAGGCTTTGTTCATATATTCTGGATTACGGTCTTCCAAAACCTCTCAGAATCCATCTGGAAAAGGAATGTAATGAAAATTACCAGGCTTAATTTATATTTTGCTTTTGTTGTGCTGGATTCAATAACATTCCAATCACAAAGAGTGAAAAAGAAATAAAATCACAGAAAAATGTATAACTGGTGTGACTAAGAACCAAGTTTTTTTACTGTGCTGTCATTGTACTATGGTTGGAAAATATTAATCAGTTAGACAAGAATTTATGGAAGTTTTTAATGGACATCAGCCACATAACCATAATTTGTTCATATTAAACGTATGGGAAAATATTAAAATCAACAATGTCTTAACTGGAGAGTATGAATTGTGCCCTAGCAGTACAGAATTGAGATTACAGACTGACAGTAATCCCTCTCATTTACAATTACACACACAAGCCTGGAGTATAGTATAAAATTTCTGGGAAAAGAAAAGAGAAAAAAAAAAGAGGATGATGCCGGTAATTTTGGAAACAGACAGAGAGAGGAAGTTGTGGATAACGTCAGAGGCATGGGGAATAGAGCTGGGCTGCCAGGGTGGGTGAGGAGGTGCGGGAGTTAGCTCCTTTTCTTGGTAACGCCATGCACAGTCCAGGAATTTCATTTCTGCAACCTTTGCATCCCTAAAGCAGAAGACTCGGGAAATTTCAGCACTGGTGGGAGCCTTSAGTACCCCGGTACAGCAGGGAAGGCCAGCTAATGGGGCTTGGAGTTTTGTGAGCATGCAGTCCCCTAGCGCTTGTGCTACTAATATGAGCTCTGCTGTATGGCCCCACAGGCATCAACTCACCTGAGACAGATGCCTGCCCAAGTGCCAGTCCCTCCTCAGGCCACGAAAACAAATGGGTAGCGGTTTAAAGCCACACATCAGACAGAATTAATAGACATGTGATAAAGAAAATGCAAAGCACATTCAAATGAGGTGTACTGAACACCTCCAGTGACAGCTTTATGTTGTCCCAATGGAAAGCACCCAAGTGGGAGACACTGCCCAAAATGAAACAAACAAAAAAAGATCCATATTCTGAGCATAAGATCATCACATCAGTGAGCAAAAAAACATYTATTTATCTAGTTTAGGCATGATGACATACTCATAAAAAAACCACAGAAGTTTCAGGGAATCACAGTGGCAGAAACAAGAAGCTAAACTATAAAAACACTGTGAGGAACAGGTTGGGAGGAGAAACAATTTCCAAGTAAAGCAGAAGGATAGAAAGTGAGACTGTGGGAACAAGGGGACTGAGTGTGGAAAGTGGTTCGAAAATAAACACTTCTACTGGTGACCATAAACATAATTCAAATGTTGCTCTTGGGTTTGTTACACAGAGCTAATTTTTGTCTCTGCAGAAACGTCCTGTAACAACTATGCAACAAGTGCAAGAGCTGACACTACAGCCTTGCTACTATTAAACCTTGAAAAGCTCTTCAAAATCAATTTAAAATCTAAGGCAGTCTCCATCCTATCCATCTGAATCCATAGTGCTAGAAGAGACTGATATATAGGAATGGAATAGCTAAAAGTTCATTCTTACCATATGCAATAAGAGGGACACTGTGTGTTGGAGTTTCATCGTGCAGGTCCATATTTTCCTATTACTGCCTATAGCTGAAGTCAAACAATAAAAGGAGAATTCAGTAGAACTGGAATCTGATCTGGAACGCTTGCAGCTTCATATCTAAAGTAACACTCCAGCATCCACATAGGAATAATCACTGACAAAATACTATTAGAACAAACTAGATTTCTCATCCTTCCTCCCCTACCCCCACACGTGGCTCCCTCACTCCCAGCCTGAGCCCCATCTCTGTAACTTTCACCCTTCCCAGCCACCTAAGCCTCCCTACAGCACTGTTGCAGTTATTCTGGCTAGGGTGGTGTTGACATCCAAGAGGCAGCAATCTCCCTAAAGCCCTCTAATAAATGCATATATTTACTAGGCAGATTGATACTTTCTCATGCCTTAGGCTCCTTCTGCTGTAGATCTCCAATACACTGGGTCCCTGACAGTCATCGTGGGGTCATGAAGCCATTTAGAGCATCCACGAGGACGCGTAAATCCCATTTGGAATAGTAGTGGGAGATGTACAGACACTACGGCAGTACCTATAAACATGCACCAAGCCAGCTGTATGTCATAGCTTCAGTGCCTCCAAGGACAAAGGAAACAAGGAACTAGAGACATGCTCCTGGCCGAGCTCCACAGTGGAGTGACTCTGTTGCCTGCTGAAGTCAGTGTGGACTCCACTGCATGGAGCAAGAGGGTGAGGCTGCGATTCAGCTGGATGGTGGGATCTCAGGGAGGGAGAGAGGCTCCATCATCTCCAAACAGTCTGGTGAGGACAGATCCTGTCTAAACCCATCCCAGAGACACCAGTGTGAGGGACACTCATGCCCTCAACAACAGAACCTGAGTCCCACTGACCAAAGGTTCTCACAGCATCATGGTGTGTAGTGGCATATGACTTCGGGGAAGAAGAAGGCAGAAAAAGAGAAGAGCTTTCTGTCTAAGTCCTAAACAACCCTAATGACATCTCTATCACTTACCAAAGAGGCAGCCTGCAAATAAGTGATTTTTTTTTCCCCAGATCTTAGCTTGTGGGGCAGGTAACCAAAACCAAAATCTTGAGAAAAACTCTTTGCTTTAATTTTCATTACAAACAACCATTTGAACAATTGCTATATACTTATGATTTTTTTTTTTTCTGAATCCAGGAAATTTGACTAGTTTTTGTAAGGAAAGTTCATTTGTACAAATAGACGTACAAAGCTCAGCATTCACTATTCTTTTTAAAATGCTTCAGTCCTGTGAGAAACATTTAGGTGACCAAAACAAACCAGAAATAACTAAGAAAAAATAACTAAACAAAACAGCTGAAGACCAGTGCATCTTCTAAATCAATTAACTGTGTCAGGTGGCCAAACCCTAACAAGTGGATGTTTGAAGCCAAAGATTTTATGAGGGAAGTTTCCTGCAGTGCAGTCGTATGGTTGAAACACTACTGTCTATAGTGGAACCATTTTGCTACTGGTACCATGCAATATGGCTATACCATACAGTTTGACAGTACCATACAGTATGACTACCTTAAAAATATACTGTATAAGTATCTCAGAAGACTATTTATTGCACTGTAACTGTCCATGTGACTGCTCTTACCTGAAGGTGACTGCACAGCAACTTACCACTCAATGAAAGTGAGCCAAGCTGCAATGTGTTTACAATAAGGTCCCCAGGACCTATAGTTAGCATTTGGTAAATCTATACAGTTGCTTAATTCACAATCTTTTGCATGTACTGTAGCCAGAATCAGGTAGATGCTTGAAGGCTTGAAGCTATTTTACCCTGGGAAGGATGAGGTTTTGTGCAGGCTAACCAAAGCACAGTCTAACCAAAAGTGAAGTAAAAACAAGGCAAAACTTGGAATTGCAGCATCAGGGTACAAACTCCTAAAGCATACTGTTCTTTTGGAAATTCTGACTTCTTAGTCTATCGTATGAGGTGTTGCAGTTGTTGTGTAATAGCATCATTTTTCTGAAAGTTTTACACTATCAAGATCCAACTACATCTGTTACAGGGAACCTTAGAGCTTGCAGTACCACTCCACTGGCAGAAATATTATCTGTAAAGTGGTTACAGAGCTGAAAGCAGTACACATAGCAGGAATTGCCGAGCTGTACTTGAAACCCAGATCATTAATGTCCTGAAAGAAAAGAACATCTGAGTATACACCTTGTGTTTTTTGAAGCACTGCTTTTTCTAGCCCCAATTAATTAGAATCTGATTGTCCCCCAAGGGAAAGGGRAAAATGTGAACTAGAAAAGATAGATGGCATCTCTAGTCACCAGGGAAAACCATCATCCTGCAGCTCAACCAGCCCATCTCAACAAACTGGCACCATAATGTATGGTACAGAAATGCTTCAGTACAGGCACTGAGGAAGGATGAGAGGGCCATCATTCATACAAAGATATTTACCTTTTTCCCTAGATTTTATCTTCAAGAAAACTCGTTTGGAGTAAAAGGACAACATTCTGCTTCTGCTTTCTGAAGTGACAATATACATACAGAACTAAAAATAGTATTCCAGTGATTAAAAAAATCACTTCCTTAAATGTAGTTTATTTAAGCTTATCTTTCTCCTCTGTTTAGCAAAATGTTCAAATATTAGAAGGATGTGAAGACTGTGATTATATTTTAAGTATTTGGACTTAGCCTTGGCTATCAACCCTCCTCTCAACTAACACTTTAGAGAGACATGGCACCACATCCAAATGAAGCCAGGCCTGTTTCTGTGAATCTGGTCTGCTGCTGTGAGTGGTTGTAAGGATAGGGAGAATAACTGTAGGAAATAGCCATAGAAAATGGAGATCAAGTGCGACCGTGCATTGAATGTGTTCATATGGAAAAAAGGGCTATGCATGATATATCTAGTAGTTGTAGTGTGTTTTCTGAAATGTAACCCTAGCCTTGGAGTGCAATGTAAAGGTCAGGTGCAGCCACAATATCACCACCAGGTAGGCAAAATTACAGAAGCAGTAGCCCTCCTACCTTCCCTGCCAGAGTAAATTTGACCTTTGGTCAAACTCTGAGGTTAGCCTTTCAAAATCAATTGGAAGTTCGCTGTTAACTGCAGGAGCCAGACTTTCACCCTGGTCACAGCCCGTGTGATTAAGTGAATACAGGTCTAGAGGCAGCCTTCACAGTCCAGTCAAAGCATGGAATTTTTTGAATGCAGGCAGATTTCTTTCATTTTACTAGACAATAGGAAAACAAAAATAAACACCAACACCTATTCCAGTTCAGAATTTCTTGAGCTAATTTGTAACTCTTATCATCAGTGGGATGCATCCCACTTCCCTCTAAAACTGGGCTCTATAGCTGCAGCCAAAGCATAATCTTTATTATAGAAAAGGAAAAAGGGACCAGTTCAGTCAGCCTGAATACCACCCTCTGAATAGTGAATGCCCAACGAACTGCTCAAAGCAAATACTGCAGAGAAATCCACAAAATATAACACTGCTACAGCTGTGGCCAGTGGCAGAGTTTGGTCTGGATCCTTCCCTTAGAAAGAGAAAGGGTGCTGGCAGCTGCATATTCTCAGTTGAGGCCCCAGGAGTCTGGAATGTATTCCTTTCCCTTGGTTCAAAATAGCCTCAATTTGATGTACTTCCAGGCATGCTGCAAAAGCTATTTGTTTGATGAAGTGGTGGTGGGAGCACTGGGCGTTTGGAGGCAAGAAGCTCTTCTGGAATGTTACTCTTTCTTGTGCCAGCTGTCTGAGGGAAGCACCTATGTCCATGTAGTCACTGAAGGCTTCTGGCTGGCAAATTAATTCGTCTGTAGGATACTTCAGAATAAATCTCAAGACACACAGGGGCCTTGCATAGATCTCTTTTCAATGCAAAGATGAAGAAATAAATCCAGTTTGCAAAAAAAGTTGTTTAAGCAATTCTAAACAGAAAACAAATTTTAAAAGACCATAGGCAATTTCTGGTAAAGCAAAGAAATTACAAATTAAATATTATAACTACAATCTTGCCAGTGAAGCTTCCAAGACTATTTTATTGTGTCAAAAAAAGGTGAAGATATGAACTGAGACTGTGGAGGTTTGAAACGAGAACTGAGAGGGGAGAAGGATAACAAGGATCTCCTCCAGTTCATTGCACTGCTTAGCAGGCCCACGGTTTGCTCTCCTGTGCCCTGGAATTTGATCTTTGAGGCCTGCAAGTTTTACTGCATCTCACATGTCCTGTTGGGCAGGGGAATATGGGCAGAGCTCCACGTCCTTGAGACTGTACAAAGAAAGACTAGTCACTTATGCCAAAGGAAAAGTCAAACCTCAGGATTAGGACAGACAATAGCTTGTACTAAATTGAACAAACTAAGCTTCTCTGCTCCATTTTCTAGTATTTCACTAGCAGTGGATTTTTTTACCACCTGGGTCCTCTGTGTGGAAAAGCAGCTGATCAATTATTCCACATTTAGATGTGCCAGATAATGCTGTAGAGTAAAACACATAAGCAAAAGCAGTGAGACTTTTGGTAACACTTTTTATGAATTCTGCTTTCCAAAAGCCCACGGTGTGTCACCTTGTTTTTTTTTCTGTTCCGAATGTTAACACCTCTGTCTTACAGAGAAGATAGCATAGACAGAGACTAGAAGAGAAAGTGCCTTGTTAGTGCACTGCTAAGCAGATGCAGGGACCTTGCAAAGAACCAAAGCCTTCATGCAGGTCATTTGATCTCCTAAATATCCTCTGAGATCTTCCAAATTTGCAGGAGGAATGATTTACTGGGCAGTTGCAGGGGAACTGCAGGAGACACCTGCCGAGGCTATCAGCTCCAGTGCTGGCTTGGTCTGCAGTGGAGTGGCTGATGGCAGCGTACAGGGGGGTTCCTCAGCCAGGGAAATGCCCGTCGAGCAGAGCGAGCCACCAGGAGCCGCCAGCTCTCGCGAGCAAGACTGACGAGATCTGGCTGGGGACAGAGCAACCATAGCCAAAACCCCACAGTATAAAAGGGTGTGGTGCAGCAGTTCGTGCAAGGAGGGTCACCCTCTCTTCCTGTTACTGGTCAGTTCCATCTGCCCTTCTTAGTAGAATGGTGGGCACTCGTCTCAGAGCAAAAGCTGGGGTTTCTGCAGCAACAACCCCCTAGATGTCTGATGCTTCCACACAGACAGAACTTGGTAAGGAAGGAGATTGCAGTGCAGACCTCARGTTGCGATGAGTGTCCAGACCTTCCTCCTGAGGCATGAGCAATGTGTGAAAGATGCAAGCAGCTTGAGGATCTGTCACACCAGGTGGCAGAGTTACAGGAGAAGTGAGAAGGCTGCGCAGTATTAGAGGGTCTGAAGAAGAGRTAGATGAGTGGTTTCACAACCAGTCTGCTATGGTTGACGCTACTCAGAATGAGGCACTGTCGACCCTGGTGACCCACAAGAGCAGGACTCCGCTTCACTTTCCACCCTCCCGCATAACAACCAGGAACAGATACGATGTCTTAACAGCAGAAGACACCTATGAGCAAGCTCTGCAGGGAGAAACCATACCAGCTGCACACACTAGAAACCACAAAAAGAAACAATAAATACTTGTAGTGGGTGACTCTCTGCCAAAGGTCACCCATTTGTCGGCCTGACAGGGAATCATGTGAAGTTTGCTGCCTTCCAGGTGCTAAGGTCTGGGATGTTCCTGAGAGGATGCCACAACTTGTTAGAAACACAGACTGTTATCCACTATTACTCTTTCATGTGAGCACGAATGACACGGCAAGCCAGAACCTGGGCAGAATCAAGCAAGACTACAAAGTTCTGGGRTGCGATTGAAAGGGATTGGTGCTCATGTTATGTTTTCCTCTATTTTACCAGTTAGAGGAAAGTGTGCAGGCTGGAGCAGATGCATCATGCAAATCAACACTTGGCTATGTGACTGGTGCTATTGCCAGAGTTTTGGCTTTCATGATCATGGGACACTCTGATGACTATAAGCTGCTAGAGAGAGATGGGAAAAAGGCAAAGGAATCTTTGCCAACAGGCTAGCAAACTTGGTGAAGTGAGCTTTAAACTGACAAGCCTGGGGCATGGGGTCTGTAGTGGTGACATATGTGAAGTTGAATGGAACAGGGTAAAAAGTCAAGCAAACCAAAGCAGCAATGAATGCTCCTTAGCCGTCTCAGGAGCGGTAGGGGATGGAGATCCACATGGCAGCAAAGACACAAGGGTTGTTGATGCATTAGAAACCATAGAAGCACCTGAGAAGAGTCACATAGGAATTAGGGATTCTCCCCCAGAAAAGGTGGCAGAGTCAATAGCCCAACTGCAGTGCATCTATACCAATGCATGCAGCATGGGCAACAAACAGAAGGAGTTGGAAGCCATCGTGCAGCTGGAAAACTATGATATAATTGCAATCACAGAAATATGGTGGGATGACTCATACAACCGGAGTGCTGCAATGGATGGCTATAAGCTCTTCAAAAAGGATAGGCAAGGAAGGAGAGGCAGTGGGGTAGCCCTGTATGTTAGGGAGTGTTTTAACTGTCTAGAGCTTGATGACGGTGATGAAAGGGTCAAGTGTTTATGGGTAACAATCAGGGGGAAGGCCAATAAAGCAGCTATCATGGTGGGAGTCTGTTATAGGCCACCCAACCAGGATGAAGAGACAGGTGAAATATTCTCTAAATAGCTAGGAGAAGTCTCACGATTGCTAGCCCTTGATCTCATGGGGATTTCAACTTATCAGATGTTTGCTGGATATACAATACAGTGGAGAGGAGCAGGCTAGAGGGTTCGTGGAGTGTGTGGAAGATAACTTCCTGACACAGTTGGTGAGTGAGCCAAATAGGGAAGGCACCCCACTGGATCTATTGTTTGTGAACAGAGAAGGACTTGTGGCTGTTGTGATGGTTGGAGGCCATCTTGGGCATAGAGATCATGAAATGATGGAGTTTTCGATTCTCAGAGAAGTAGGGAGGGTGGTTAGCAGAACTGCTGCCTTGGACTGCCAGACTTTAGCCTATTTAGAGGCCTGGTTGACAGAGTCCCTTGGGAGGTAGTCCTGAAAGGCAAAGGAGTCCAAGAAGGCTGGACATTCTTCAAGAAGGAAATCTTAAAGGCACAGGAGCAGGCCATCCCTATGTGCCAAAAGACGAGCTGGCAGGGAAGAAGACTGGCCTGGCTGAATAGCTTTTGTTGGAACTAAGGAAAAAAAAAAGAGAGTTTATGACCTTTGGAAGAAGGGGCAGGCAACTCAGGAGAACTACAAAGATGTCGTGAGAACTTCGAACTTTATTTGGCTACTGCGGTAAAAGACAATAAAAAAAGTTTCTATAAATACATTAACAACAAAAGGAAGGCTAACAAGAATCTCCATCCTTTATTGGATGCAGGGGGAAACATAGTGACAAAGGATGAGGAAAAGGCTGAGGTACTTAATGCTTTCTTTGCCTCAGTCTTTAATAGTAAGACCAATTCTTCCAGGGGTACCCAGCCCTGTGAGCTGGAAGACAGAGACAGGGAACAAAATTAAGGCTCCATAATCCAAGGGGAAATGGTTAGTGACCTGCTACACCACTTAGATACACATAAGTATATGGGCCTGGATGGGATCCACCCAAGGGTACTGAGGGAGCTGGTGGAAGTGGTCACCAAGCCACTTTCAGTCCTTTATCAGCAGTCCTGGCTAACCAGGGAGGTCCCAGTTGGCTGGAGGTTAGCAAATGTGATGCCCATCTACAAGAAGGGCCGGAAGGAGCCAGGGAAGGTTATGAAGCAGATCATCTTGAGTGCCATCACACGGCACGTACAGGACAACCAGGTGATCAGTCCCGGTCAGCATGGGTTTATGAAAGGCAGGTCCTGCTTGACTAACCTGATCTCCTTCTGTGACAAGATCACCCACTTAGTGGATGAGGGAAAGGCTGTGGATGTTGTTTACCTGGACTTTAGCAAAGCCTTTGACACTGTTTCCCACAGCATTCTCCTGGAGAAACTGGCTGCTCATGGCTTGGTTGGGTGTAAAACCTTTGCTGGGTGAAAAACTGGCTGGATGGCCAGGCCCAAAGAGTTGTGGTGAATGGAGTTAAATCCAGTTGGCGGCTGCTCACACATGGTGTTCCCCAGGGCTCAATGTTGGGGCAAGTTTTGTTTAATATCTTCATCARTGATCTGGATGAGGGGATCGAGTGCACTCTCAGTAAGTTTGTAGACGATACCAAGTTGGGTGGGACTGTTGATCTGCTTGAGGGAACCCTCTTCAGAGGGATCTGGACATGCTGGATCAATGGGCCGAGGGCAATTGTATTGAGATTAAACAAGGCTAAGTGCTGGCCCCTGCACTTTGGTCACAACAACCCCAGGCAATGCTACAGGCTCGGGGAATGGTGGCTGGAAAGCTACCTGGCGGAAAAGGACCTGGGTTGCTGGTTGACAACCGACTGAAGATGAGCTGGCAGTGTGCCCAGGTGGCCAATGGTATCCTGGCCTGTATCAGGAATAGCGTAGTCAGCAGGACTAGGAAAGTGATTGTCGCTTGGTATTCAGCACTCGTGAAGCCGCACCTTGAACACTGTGTTCAGCTTTGGGCCCCTCACTACAAGAAGGACATTGAGGTGCTGGAGCGTGTCCAAAGAAGAGCAATGAAGCTGGTGAAGGGCCTAGAGAACAAGTTTTATGAAGAGCGGCTGAGGGAACTGGGGTTGTTCAGCCTGGAGAAAAGGAGGCTGAGGGGAGACCTTATCTCTCTCTTCAACTACCTGAAAGGAGGTTGTAGCGACGCGGGTGTCAGTCTCTTTTCCCAGGTAACAAGTGATAGGATGAGAGGAAAGTGCCACAAGTTTCACCAGGGGAAGTTTAGACTGGATATTAGGAAAAATTTCTTCACTGAACGGGTTATCAAGCATTGGAACAGGCTGCCCAGGGAAGTGGTTGAGTCACCATCCCTGGAGGTATTTAGAAGATGTGTAGATGTGGCACTTAGGGACATGGTTTTGTGGTAGATTTGGCAGTGTTAGRTTAATGGTTGGACTTGATGATCTGAAGGGTCGTTTCCAACCTAAATGATTCTATGATTCTATGAAATGTGGGAGGGCTTGGAAACCAGTTAATAGAAATTTTAATAAAGAATAGAATTTAGAAGACAGTAAAATGATTATATATGTGGGCAAAATAAGCCTTACAGCTTCTGGCTGGCATGCTTCTGTGCAGCACACAAGATCATACTTTTTTTAATAACACTAGCCATTTTCTGTGTTAGCACACCTATGCCTGAATACTGAATGCATCATTTTATCATTGTCACACGACAGATTGACATCCAACAGGCTAACTGTCAGATTTAAATAACTTTATTTGATTATCTTGTTACTGACTGTGATCTGTAAATCATTAATGGCTGAATTTCTCCACCCAGGGAGGCCCAGCTTGCAAGACAGCAATGCAAATCCCCTTGTACAAAAGGATGACCCTGCAGTCATTCTTTTCTTTTCCTCAAACTTAGCCATCTTTTTGGTTTGATTCACTGTGTTGTATCAATACTGATGTTCTCAAGGATTATTTCAGATGTTCAGTTTCATAGCCACCCATATTTCTGGTTTTCCTGGTGATTCTCACTTAATCTTGCTGTATCTTCCATGCTAAGAAGTGCAGAACATCCTGTTACTGCACTTTAACTGAGCAAAGGGGGACATGAAGTTTATTACCAAGACACAATAGAAGAAGGAAGCTCTGAAACAGATTTAGCATTAATCTGTTTTTGGAAATAGGGGTAGTCAATATGGGAAAATGGTACTACCCATCTTAAATTCTAAAAAAAACCAAAACAAAACCCACAAGATATCAAAGCACTGGCTTACCATCACTTTCTTTATCGCTACATGAAAAAAGTTGGGTTTTTCTATCTGCTTTTTCCAAGTGGCTCAAGATTTTTTCTTACAGCCCTACAAATGTACTTTTTTTCAGAGTTAGAAAAAGGTTCACATGAATCCCACCAGGAGTTTAAGAGAACCATGAGCAGTCATGGTATCAACATGATGGGGTCAACACAGTCAAAAGGGCAGGGTCATGAAAACTTGAGTTCTGTGAATAACTTGAGTTCTGTGAATTAAAGGAGATAGGAAAGATTTTAGATAACAATGGGCACAATGATAAGAAAGGATTACTATCTGTGTTTACACCAAAATATTATAAGAGAACAGGGCTTCCATCTCAAACATGTGGCTGACAGTATCTATTGTTTTACTAGTAACAGAATTGTCCTTTTCGAACTTCCGGCAATTCCCAATTATGGCTTTATTGTTCATAATCATGTTATTTTTATTAATGGGCAAGCAGCTGTAATTAAACAGGAAAATTTAAGTTCTGTTGTGGAAGCCATGCAAATCCAGTTCGTTACTTGAGTTGCATTTAAGACTTTTTATAAAGACACTATTCTGAGGGATTTTGCAAAGAGGGAAATTTGCCCTGGAGAGGAACCCAGCATTAAAATCTCCTTAATTGCAGATTGAAAACCTGCACTTTTAAAGACTTACCAATTTATGGCTTTATGAATGGCTTGTTTGAAATAAGTCATGCCTCCCGCTGACCTCTCTTCATGGCTTTAATAAGGCAACACAGCGAGGTAAGAATTATCCCCATTAGCCTGGTTCATAACAAGCTTGTTAAATTTCAGATAATACCTTAACACAAAACCCAACAGGAGGCAGCTATGTAGGTACCTGCAATCTGAGCGCCAGATCCAATATATGCATTTATAATAGTATCTTATATGTAAGTACATGTCCATTATTACATGTAAGTTATGATTTTTAAGAACAGCTCCTTTGTCCCAAAATTAAATAGAAGCTGAAACAGTGGATAAATAAACCACCCAGGTGATAACAGCTGCACCAATGCAAAATGTTAGTTTTCTGAAATAAAAGAGCACAGGGGCCTCGGGAGGCTACATCAGAGACAGTATGGTGCATGCTGCAATCTGAGACTCCTTCCTGAAAGTACAGTTGAACTTCAAAAAGTAAATAAAAATGCTGCAGGATTTCATGTTTGTGACTGGAATGGTGATTTTTATCCCGCATGTGCACAGCTTGTAACTGAAGAACTGTCTTTCCCAGTGCCAAGCCTTGTAAATTCAGCCTGAAGCTAAAAGCCAAAGTTGCATTCATTCATTCTTATGCATCACTGAGTAAAGAGAGTTTTCTTTCTCAGAATACATCCCATGAAAGCAAGACTGCAGTTCATTTGCTGTCACTGGATTTACGCATGTGTAACTAGCCACAGCAATTGTAGTGAGGACATCAAAGAATATAGCGGACTCCAGCTCCTGCTTTCTTATGTGCACAGCTCAAGTAGTACTAAAGGAGTCAAGAAGTTACCACAAAATGTGGTAATGTTATTAGCATGAAGAGTTGTCCTGGTTCCGGCTGGGACAGAGTTAACTTTCTTCCCAGTAGCTGGAGGGGGTGCTGTGTTTGGGGTTTGGTAATGAAAGGAATGTTGATGGCCCCTTGATGCTTTGGTTGTTGCTGGGTAGTGCTTGCACCAGGACTTTTCAGCCTCCCATGCTCTGCCAGGTGCAGGGGGAGTTGAGGGGGAGCAGAGCCGGAGCAGTTGACCCAGCTGGCCAATGGGGTATTCTATACCATGTGACATCGTACTCAGTATAAAACTGGGGGGAGGGGAGGCTCACGGAGGGTTCGTCTCACGCAGTTTGTTCGGAACATGTGGGGGGTGAGCAGTTGCATTGTGCATCGCCTGTTTTGTACGTTCTGTTATTGTTGTTATCATTGTTGTTATCACTGTTCTACATTATTAAACTGTTTTTATCTCAGCCCGCGGGTTTTCCTTCGTGTGCCCTCCCAATTCTCTTAGCCATCCTACTCAGGGAGGGGCGGGGGGGTGTGGTGGTGAGCAAGCAGCTGCATGGTGTTTAGTTGCTGGCTGAGGTTAAACCAGGACAAGAGTCTTGACCCAGGAAGTCAGGAGGTGCCATTTCTAAATAGAAATTTCATCACAGAATGTGGCCATAACGCCTTGCCAGCTTTCAAGTGGGGACAGCCAGGCATTCAGGGAAGGGTCCCGAGAAATGCCACAGCTTCTCTGAGGAGACACAATCCATGTGCCTCTGAATCTGCACTTTTTGTCTCGTGTGGCATCATGCCCCCAAAAGCATCTGTCATTGTATCAGTTTCTCCTACCTGTTTCAAATTTCCATTAATGAAGTAACACTCAGAAAGGCAGGAAGATAATTTAACTTTTATTAAATGAAATAATGAAGCATCTCAGAACACATTTGCACACTAGCATGCAAAAGGATTAGAGTGGTTGTGCTTAAAAAAAAATGTTGATTCAGGAAACCTACTGTCACTTTGTAAAATAATGACAACAGATGTGCACAGTCCTCTACAACCAAAAAATGTGGGKTTTTTTTCCTATCCTCTCTGTTACAAATCGTTGTTTGGTATTTTGGGTGCCATGGGCCATTTTTTATGCTTCTTTTATTATTACAAATTACGTCATTCACATAATATATAAAGAAAAAGCTTGCCTCAAACTTCACATGACAAACTAGCTTTGGTAGGACTGTTCATCTGACGAATGAGACAAGTAATAAAATGACCATCTATGCTAGTTAAGCACTGTCTCTTTGCTAGTGAAATTGTATTGTAACCAAGTAACTGCAAACACTAAGGTTTTTCCCCAAGATACACCCCATCAATAGGTGGAAATCTACAGCTGATTTTTCTGAAGGGTAAAGAAATGAAAGCTTATGTTACTGTGTTAAATTAACTTTTAACGTCAACATGGTAAATATCCTAGAAGACTCCTATGCATTTCAATTCTAGAATGAGGTTGGCTACAAACCATGTCTGGATTACTTTAAAGTGCAGTTAAGCAATAATCATAACAATAGCTGCACAAAATCGAAGCTTTACCTGCAAACACGGATGCTCATAGAGAATTTCTAATTCAGAAATAGTTATCCTTCAAAAAAAAAAAAAGAATGAATCAAATAGGATTCTGTATTTTGTTGTAATGAGTCATTTCCTTATAACAAATATTATTGATTATAACAGCAGTGGAGTTGGCAGGCTTGGAGAGCAAAAACTGTGCAAAATATTGCATTATATAAAGATTAATTCCTAAAAATCAGAATACTTCATTATGTATTCATACTTCATATGTACAGCGATGTATTCCTAGAAGATATGTATCTCTGAAATGTTACCAACTCTGTTTTTAACCGTAATAATGTCTAAGCATCCTGTTTAGTTAAATGTGTGAATGATGCCTACTCTTAGAAAGGAGAAAAAAGAAAGAGAAAAATAGAATCTATGCTGTATGGAATAATTTTTTATTTAACTTTTAGGTGAAGACCAAAGAAACATACCTAAAATACACCCAGAAAACCTGCAGTGTAACAACTGATTTTTGTTCTCTGTAAGATGGAATATAAGGCAAGCACAGAAACTGCTGTAATAGTTTAAGACAATATACTGTGAATGTGCTCATGTAAACATCATCGTAAAGAGACRTAAATATAAATACTGTTAAAAAATTCTGTAAAGACAAACACACATACTATATATGTTATACACACACTCGTATACATACAGAAGGTATTCCAGTATGTGACTCCAGGTGCAGGCATTTCCTTCAGTATTAGTTTGCCAATATCCTGCCCTAGTAAAAGCTGAAGCAAGAATAAACTTCAAGAAAGGTTGTAAAGCCTGATACTCTAAATTACAGAAGAAAGTGGATCCACCATTTCTCCCCACTYTTGAATATAAACCTTCAGCTAGAGATAAAATAAGCAGCACTGTTACTAAGACTAGGTATGCTAGTCTTAACTGCCAAACTCAAACAGCCTGGAGTGCAACCCTTATCATAAGCATCTTAATTTAAAGGGCTGCTCCAGCATTACCCTCTCAATAAAATCCCACCAGCAAGTCACATTGCCTGCTGAGAAAGCAGAAACCAGCTGAAAGCAAACGAGAACCCCTTTCTCATTCTGCACAACCTTTTCTCTCTCCAAATACTTCTGCAGGCATAAGAAAAACAATGAGTTAAATCTTTCATTCAACATCTACTCTGCTGTTACAGACAGCAACAGCCCTACAACACTTCCTCGAGACATTTGAGAGCGGACTGTGCAAGATGTAAAAGAAAAGAGAGGAAAGGGATTATTGAACTTCATTTAAAATGCTGAGATGTGAATGTGTGGGAAGTACAGCCCAACACAAACACACAGCTGGACTCTAGCAGAACCCTCGTTATCAAGCTGTCACTTTTGCTGCCGAAAGGGAGGAGACACGCAGAGCCCTGTGCACAAAGCTGCAGGGGACACTCTTCCCTGTACCTGTTTCAGGCTGGGTTCCAGTAAAGGCAGAGAGCACACCAGCGGGAGCTTGCTGCCGGTCTTCCTGCAGCAAAGAAAACTTAACCCCTCACATCTTCTCCTGGGGGGACCCCACATATAGGGGGGATGCTGGGCACTCAAGAAAAGCCCACCCTTCCAATGCAACGTCCTAGTGTATTCTGGGTAGTGCATGGCAGTGGCCTCACTTTCTGCTGGCTAACCAAGGGCTCTCAGCCCCCTCCCAGCCCACCCAGCCTAATCTGCCCTGCCCAGGGATTGGCCATCTCCCTCACTGCAGGGGCTCGCCGGGGCATTTCACATGTCACCATGCATTTCCAACACATTGATGAGCATCCGCTTGGGAGAGAAACTCCACGCATGCCCTTGCTGCAGCTACCCAGCCAGCTGCATTCGGCTTGCCCCTGTCCATGGGTCCACCTGAACTCCTGAGCACTCCATGTTATGCTGTGGATTTGTTTAGATGAGGCTCACCCGGATGGTGAAGGGCTGGTTCTGCTGGTCATGACTGCGTAGAGCTGGACTCCAGCAAGCTACTGATGGGTAAAAGCCTCATTAACACATCTCTCAGGCTCCACCCTTCATGCTCTGATGTCATCAAATGTGTGAAACAGTGAAGTGCATGGTCAGATCTTTTGAATTTAGATTGCAGAAAACCATCGTTTGAGATATGTAGGCTTCCTGCCTTCTCCAAAAGATATGTTCATTGTCCACATCATATACTGAATTTCATGGCATCCATGAACTAGAAAATGCTCATGGTATATTTCTACAGGCCCCGTACTCCATATCAGCTGAAGTTCTGACAGAAGAGATAGCCCCAATAAACAATGCGTGAAGAACTGCACTGTGGAAATAGGTAACACAATGTCAGCTGGAGGGCCATGAGTTTCTGCTACAGTCTGGAAACATTGGAGTAGGCAAATGTTCCTGGAGACATGAGTAGACATGAGCCACAGATATGATACAGGCAAATGCATTCTTGTGTGTCGGGCAAGCTATTTCCATAGGAAAGGCAAGCATTGTGCAAAGCCCTGGGGAGAACTCACCTGTACCACTAGGGACATTTCTCATTCCTCAGGTTCAAGAAAGATAAATTCTGTCTAGGATGAAGGTAAACAAAGACTAAGCAGTTGATTAGGGTCATGCAGGGCCTATAGAAGAAGACGACTAGCAGGAGCAAGACAAAGGCTAAGAGGGCTGCCATCACTTTCAAGAAAGATATCAAAGATGAAGACCAAAGAAGGAAAAAAGCTACTGAAGTGCAAGGAAAAAGGTGGTCAAGAACACACAACAATTCAGTACTTCTTTCCAAGAAGATGACCTCAACATAAGCAGCGTAGTAGCAAATGTCCCTTGGCGCCTTGGTAAGGAATGGTAGGGAAATGCTGCATGCTCTCTGTGTCTCTGCAAAGTTCATGCAGAGGGAACCAACCCCCTTTCTTTCACCTCTGGCATCCTCCCAACCAAATGAAGGTGTATGGTATAAATGCCCTTATTTACATAGTCTGAATATACAGATGAATTTGGCACCAATGTACAAAATGAAAAGAATAGTACCTTCCTTACTCTTTCAGGACTCAAAATATGAAACCCTAAAGGAAAAAGAGACTTTCCAGGGTTTAGATAAGATCTGAACATCTTCCCACAAAGTGAGGTAGGCAAGTAACTCTCAGAAAGGTTGAAGTCACAAATGAGCTGTGAAAGTGTTACCCCAGGGCTGAAGCGCGTTTTGTATCCTGTAGAAACACGGCCAATGGGTGTCTTTAACAGAGGAGCTGCACAGCTTGGTTTCAGTGGGAAAAGGGGATGTGAGGGTGATAGCAGCAATGGGGTGTTTTCCCAGTTTGGAAGAGTAGTCGTTTGCCTGGCTGTGCTTTTGGCACGGATCCAAATGTTCTAGGTCTGAAAATGGCCAACCTTTCCACCACACCAGTATAACCTCCACTGACCAGTTTTTCAAAGCCTGTCTTATTTCCATGGTGGTCTGTTGGCACCACCCAACCCAACCTATGGCTCTGGTTACACTTTGGCTTTCCTCCAGGCTGTGGCCGCCAAAATCATCCCCCCTCACACTCCCTGGCTTTGTGTCCAGCCAGATCAAGTCCCTGGTCCTTGTCGCTGCGTGGCCTCATGGACGTTAGCTCTGGTGCAGAGAGGGGACAGCTAATAGGGGTGGTCTCTGGGCTGCAGGGTTGGTTTCTGCCATGGCCTGAGATAAGAGYAACAGCACTGGGTTTGTCCTTGGGAGCTGAGTGGCAGAGGACATGTCAGGGATGGCCAGTAGCTGTGCCCAGTGCATGGCCACCAAGGGCAGGGACAGTCCCCGGGGCCTCCTGAGCACAGGGACTGCCTYGGGGCCAGCACCCCAAAGGCAGCCCCAAGGATGCTGGGCAGGGCTGCAGCAGGTGGGGCTGCACATGGAGGGCCCTGTCACCCCCATGTCACAGTGCGACCACCCGACAACACAGCAGTCACAGTGCCCCAGGGAGGATAAAAGGGAGCATCCTCCCATGTCCCACTGCCAGAGCTGGACTGGGGGCAGCCCGAAGATATGCAAGAGGAAATCCTTAAGGAGCCAGTGGAATTACTTGGAGGGGGCTGAAGGAGGAAGACCGGAGGCTGGACGAGGCTGCTGGAGGTTCTCCACTGCATGGCCAGCTCCCAGGGCCACGTTCAATGGTCACCTGATGGACGGAAATCCTTTTCAGCTGGATAGTAGTGGCAAGAGCAAGGGAATGCCTTCTTGAGGAGCACTGCAGAGCTCGACATCCTCATCCCCTGCACAGCCAGGGGCAGCAGCCATAAGAAATGGATGCAGAGATGTTGCCAGGGGTCCCAGTGCTTTGGAACAGGCACTGGTGCCCTGCCAGGCACTGGTAGGATTCTTGTCCCAAAGGTCAATCAGGCTGGGAGCCTTTTGCCACTCTCGCAAGCCCCTGAGGTGGCTCGAGGTTGAGGGAGAATAGGGCTTGGGCATCTCCCGGGAGGCGTGACCAGCCCGTGGGACGAGGGGGCAGGTCTTGCTCACATGCTCAGGGAATAGCCGATCGCCAGCTGGGGTCAGGAAGGAATTTTCCCCCGGGGCAGATTGGCACTGGTCCCCAGGGGTTTTTTGCCTTCCTCTGCAGCATTGAGCACGACCACTTGTCAGGGCTCCTCTGGTCCGTTTGGGCTGGGTTACTGCCTGCT
>JASVER010000144.1:321615-341007 GCA_030449065.1 Oceanodroma leucorhoa | reverse complement strand
TTTTCACGCATCGCTGCCCAAGAAGCACAGCGGCGGAGCAAGTTTTGGAAGGCAAAAAGTGTGCTTGTCATCGCTACGAGTCATACTTTGGAAAATACCCCACGGTACCGCACACCTCTTCTTCTCCTTTTGTGGAGATTCATTCTTCAAGTTCTCACTCTTGAGGAAACAGGGACTGCTTGGCCTGCATTGCTGCTGCTACTTTCTGCAGCTCTATGGCTTTCCTTTGCCAGACTGCAAGGGATGATTTTTCAAGCTAAGCTGAAGGATGCATCAGCCTGCTCCTGGCTACGTGCGCATTGTATTAATGCTTGTGAGCATTGGCTCTGAAACAGATTCAGAAAAATAAAATAAAAACCTGTTACCACTTATAACCTTTCTGATTTTTGTCCTTGAAAGTGTTTTTGGAGCTGAAAAACCCCTGGCATTTCAGGCTATTTTCCTCATTGTTGTCTGACTCATCATGAATGCAGGGAATAGAATAGAATAGAATAGAATAGAATAGAATAGAATAGAATAGAATAGAATAGAATAGAATAGAATAGAATAGAATAGCTGAGTTTGAAGGGACCTACAACTATCACCTAGTCCAACTGCCTGACCACTTCAGGGCTGACCAAAAGTTAAAACATGTTATTAAGGGCATTGTCCAAAGGCCYCTTAAACACTGACAGGCATGGGGCATTGACCACCTCTCCAGGAAACCTGTCCCAGTATTCATTGTATTTATGCTATGATCTACTATCTTTCCTGAATGCAGTCTGGAAATTCACATGCACAAAATGTGAACATGCAGTACATTTAATCTACATTCTGTAGTAGATGAAACATCCCCTACCATATATGCATAAATTCATAACAGCCTTTTTTATTGATACAGAAGTTATTTGTCTCCTATCGTTAATATTGCCAAGCAGTGGCACATTCCATTTTATTCTGCCTTAAAAATAAAATAAACAGAGCAAAAAATGTTACCATCTTATTCCTCCTTGCAGATTCTTTATCATTTTGAAACTTGATTAAAAAAAAAAATCTCTGCAATAGTCACATATAGAGGTATGCGGTAATAGTTGTTGCAAGAATCTCTGGATACCTATATTAAGTAGGAAAATATATCTGGCAGTAAATAAATATTAAGCAACAATGTATCACATTTGACTGGACTACATCCAGATATAATTTTTGGATGGGACTTTGGAAAGCTCACAGCATTTTTATTGAAATTGAGTTAAAACCCTGTTAGATTTCAGTGAAAGGTAACTGTAGATTGTTCTTAAAAACTCCACATTACCTAAGATAGGCTGAGCCTGGGTTCCAGTCCCTGCTTCTTTGTATATTGCAATTTTTTATGCTAAGAAAGAACTGGATAAGACTGAAATGCAAGTCTTTCCCCTATAACTGTGTGCACTAACCAGTAGACTGTTCCAAGAAGCAGTTAATAGCACATTTTGGAAGTTGAAATGGCTTCTGGAAGAGGGACTGAGTAGTTGGAGCCTGCTTGCAGACGCATGATGCAAAATCACCTTCCCTGCAACAGCACCAAGTGAGAAATAGATGGTAAAAGCATCTAACCCTAGAAGGAGGTACTCTGAAGATTAGTTCAGACAGATGCACCTCCTTGAAGCTAACTCCGATGTATGTGTACCAGGAAGGAGGACAATTTATGACATACTCCTCTATTCAGCATTTTATTTTGGTTGAGCTTGGCAGCTTCCTTTACAGTATAATCTTAAATTTGTTTACCATTCTCAGGTTCACCCATCTTCATGTATTATGCAGGAGGGGTTTTTTTTTGTATTCTCACTCAGCAACACTTCCATTACTTGGTGTTACTGCAAAGAAGGGAGGTATCTTGCTGGAGTGTGTAGGATCCGTGCATCTGCTCAGTGTTACTGTCTTGTCAGTCTAAACTTTGGAACAAAATCAGAACCTTAATTAAAATGCTATAAAATATATGCCATGAACACAAATTCAGGTTTGTTCTCGGTCATCACAAACAAAACTTTTTACATGTTACCTGCTAATGTTTACAACCAGCAGCAGCTTTGTAAAAATGGAGAAGACGAGTAGTGTGAGATGATGCTGATACATCATTTGAATCTTCTTGGAGGTCACTGCTAATGCACTTACCTCTGTTTCCACAAGGCAAGACAAAAGGGAGTGTTAAAAGGGACTTTTTTTCTACTCAAGTGGGAAGGGAAGCAGCTGCATATGTGGAGGAGAGAAAAATAACCAACAGCAACACTTTGGCTGCTAGAAATTGCCATTTGCTGCTGGCTCAGGGAATGCTACCTTGGGAGAAGCAGCTAGTTATGGAGCTGCTCCCCTCTTGGTGATGCTCAGACATCCTGGGAGATGTCCCTGTGGAAGTCTGAAGATCAGCAGGAAAGGCAGTGAGGGAAAGAGACAGCTGTGGAAGGTGAACCTCTTGATCAATAAGAGGTCAAAATGATACTGACAGGCTTAATTCATTCGCAGCCAGACATGGAATCACAAGACAGACCACAAGCTGGAACAGAAACACAAAAAGTAGTCAAAACAGAAAGGGGATAGTTTGGTATACCTTTAAAAGCACAGAGGTGTTTTTTACCTCATTGTTCTGTGCAAGTTTGAGTGCCCAGTAACCACTTACAGTTGAGACAGGTTCAGAATCAAATACTTACACTCCAAAATGAAAACGTGTTGGAGTCAAAGGTTTCTGTTCAGCCTCACACATTCAAAGGGAACACAGCCAAAACTGGCAGTCAGATTTTGAACACCCATAATATACATGAATTTCAAGTACCTCTATTATGTATGGATTCCTATTTTCTAAATTTGTCTTCAAAGTGCAACTAAGCCTTTAATTTTATGTAATAATTTTATTTTAATTGTTATTAAATTGCTTATGTATTATATAATTACTTATTTTAGTATGTGTATTTTTTGCATTAGATATGTAACACACTCCTTTTCACAAACCATTTGGCATGAATGGTCTTTCAGGCAATTGCTTGCTTATTTTGTGTGAAGTAGGGACATGGAAAAATTTGTAAGAACCTGTGCTGCTCTCTGTGGCAAAAAGAGGTCTTTTGTGTGCTTATTTATATAAAATGCATACTCCTTTTACTGTCCTCTATTACTTGTAATGCAGTAATTTCAGAGAGTCTTCTTGGGGGGTCACTAATGAGACAGACATATTAGAGAGCACTTTACACATCTGGCAGAGATCTACAGAGCCAGTGAACCATCCTCAAGCCTGGAATCCTGCATACTCTTTGTGTCCATGTGGATTTAGATGTTGCACATGAGTCCAGGACTCCTGAGGTTTAAGCTTGCAGTGAGATGGAAACTTTCCTGTGTGGATGCAAGGCATTTTTGAGTTTGAAATACTGTAATATGGCAGTCCTGACATCTACTTGGGAAATTCATTTCTTCCTTCATTGAGGCTATCAAACTGCCTCATTTCACCATAATCACCAGGGTATGCTGGCTGCCTGTACTCCACAAGGTTACTTTCTTTAGGACTAGCATCCACACTGCTCTTCTCACCTTCTGTTGATTGAGTAATCTGTATGATATTCAAAGATGTATTTTACTTATTTATTGAAAGGAGAGTTTCCAGGCAGGAAATGCTGTCTAAGAGCCAAAGTAAGGATAGGGTATTCTTCTGCACTGCCCAATTTTTTTGAAGAGATGGAGACAGAGGGATTTCAAGTGACACCTGTACCACTTTTAAAAATCAAGATATATAAATAGATGTAGGTAGCCAAACAAATACAAATCAAGTACCTTCCCTAGGTGTACTGGAATGAATTGAGGAGTGTGGAAGGACTTTGTACAGTATTATATGATACACTTCCTTATACTTGTCACATTCATAGCACTGATATGTTCTATTTACATTCTTATGTATAAACAACAACTCTTTGGTTCTGTTTTTATTCTGCTCCTACTAATATCCACCACAACTAGAACTCCTTTGATACCTGGCTTTCAGGATTGCACCCATCCTGATCTCCTTTCCTTTCTAACAGCTGTTTTTCAAAGTTTCTTATAGTCCCTGAAAATACTGAAGTGCATTGCTGGCCTTGGTGTGGCGTCAGTGGGACTGGCACCCATCTTCCATGGCTTCCCTCCAGCTTGATCTTTGCTATAACATGCTCATGCCAGGTCTCAGCCTGCAGAATATGACAGTGAGAGAGCTGAGGGATATTCAGGAGAGCCAGAGCTTTATCATATCAGAGGATGTGCCTTTAAAATCCAAACAGTAGGAAGTTTTCAGACAAAAGTAATTTAGTTAAAGGACTAACATGCCAAAGTCTTAATCTCTCTTTCATCCTATGTTCAAGTCTACATTAGCCCTGAGTTTAAGATCATGCCATCATTAGTTAATTGCTCAGAAGACTATGTTTTTCCCTACAGGTGAGTGAAGATGACTCAAGTAAGATGTAGAATACAAGAGGAAATAAAGATTAGTATGACTTGTAGTTAACATATACAACACACAAACATATATAATTAACTTCAAACTGCATGCCATTTACTTCACCTAACTTTCTGCTACAGATGGCATGACTCAGACTGTCTACACATACTTAGTTACATGCTTTTGAACATTTTGGAAGTGTATATTAAGGCTCAGATCTGATTTAGCCCATGAAAGAGAGAGACTACATAAATGTACACATACTTTAAAGCAGATCTTCCACCATTTGTTAGACAAATGGGAAACAAGTCAGTGTAATGAAGTTGCATCTTTCCTACAAGGCAGCCGTGGTGCCCAGGGAGTCAGAGTCCCCCGACTGCCTAAGGGACTTGGTTGTTAAACCACAACCTGTGGCAAAGCTGAGACCTCAGAGTGTCATTGGCTCCACCTTTTGGACAGAGAATGGTTGTGTCGTTCTACCTCTAAAAGTAGAATCAGTCGATTAACACACTTAGTTGTATTATTAGTATACTAATAATTAGTATACCAATTGATAATATTAAGACAATAATCAGCAACTCAGGATAATAGAGGTATAGTAGTATTTATGTACTATAACCAAATCCAGAGCATTAGAAACTAATACAGAAATGGCTGGCATACTTCCCCCCCCCCTCCTCCCGGAAAGTGGCCACATTTTGTATTAGATCCTTTCTGTTAAGATGTCGTGATTGGCTATATGCAATGGATTGTTAGGCTGTCATCATGAAAATACTTAAGAATATGTGTAGCTGCACTGCTATGACATTGTTTGATTTAATGATAAAATTTATGCAGGCCTTGTGCACTGAAATACATTAAGTGATTTGAAATAGTTTTGGTACTGGATTGAATATTTCTGACACTATTTTTGCCATTCCCTGTTAAAAGTACTGAGTGAAAAAGAAATTTTAATAAAAAACCTACAGTAAGAAGTTCTCTAGTTTAGCCTTAATTATAGGTGAACAGAAAAGCAGACATTGTTCTTAACTCTTTCCCATGCCTCCTTTCTCTGAAGGCAAGAAGCCCAACAGCTGTTCATTTAGGATGGCACATGTGCAGAGGCTTGCCCTCCCTGCTGCAGTGGGGACACAGCACTCCTGGATGCTGTTGATGCTCCCAGGCTATGGTGCAAGCACAGCACAAGTTCAGATGCTGCTCTGCTCCAAGCTACCACTTTAGCTGTGGACAGGACACCTCTTTATTCAAATCCTCTTCTCTTTGTGCATCATCCACTAACCTGGGCTGTCAGTAGGCACAATCCATGGCTCCCTCCTCAGTGTCACAGCTGATATCACATATCTACCAAAGGGTACCACCCCTTTGATGGGCCAGTTTATTAAAACAAAACAAAACAAAAAGAATAAACAAACCTGCATTAGCTGGAACAGCTGAAATAGTAAATCTTGGCATGTATGGTCTTGGTGAGTAAGTAGGGATTGGTGCTCTCACTCTAACAGCTTTGCCAGTAGTTCTGGCAGAAAACAATGACAGATTGCTCTTGGGTGTAACATCCTTCGCTGACACAGTTAGATCTGGAAGATGTTCTTTGTTCATTTATCTAGGCTTTTGATGAATTATCCTGTTCCTCTCAGTGGGGTTTTAATACTGAAACATAATGAAAATTTAAAGACATCACTCCCAAGGACTCCAGGCCTACGTCTACATAAGGAATTTGCAAGCCATGCTATTGTTTCCTGACTCCCACACTTTCTCTTGCCTATTTTGCTTTGCAGGTAAAAGTGGTGGATTTCCACTCACTTATGGAATTAAAATGTCTGCTATTACCGCAACAAGCAATGGTGTAGTGCAGATGACCCAGGACAGTGATTCACTCTGAGGGTTTTTTTGATGTTAGAGAGCACTTTCAATAGAGGAACCATTCACATGCCCTCGCTATGGCTATATGCTGCAAGGAGTGCACCCCTGGCTAGGGCCCTTCGAAGGAAGGCCCCACAGACTCTAGTGTGCAGTGTCATGGACCTCAAACAGGAAAGCACTGCCCCTGGACACTTGAAGGAGCAGGACAACAAATGCTTAAACATCCCAAATTGCCCTAGGTGTTTACTGCTGTGTGCCAAAGCCAGGAACTGTGTGGGGAGCCTGAGAAAGGCACAGGAGATAGAAGGAGCCTAACTGCAAGTGTACTAACTCCAGCCCTTCAATCAAAGTCACAGGAAAGTGTTGCTTTGATACTGAAAAAGGGGGTTTCCAGCCATCTTCTGGAAGCCAGAAGTCCCAAGAAGAGAAGACAAGACATTTAGGACTGGGCAAAGTCACAATAAAGCAACGGGTACAAGGGTAAGCACAGCCTGTTGAGCAAGATTGTGTCTAGCTGAGCATTAACCCAGCCAGTGCACTGGAAATAAGAAAGGGGTTTAAAATATCCCATTTTGGACTCCTCTAATGCATAAACAGAAAAGGTGACTGTTATATGGTATGCAACTGTTGACGAATTGCAGGGAGCTTTGGAAGGCAGGAGCATTGGCTGGCTAAATGAAAAATATAAATCTCATGATGAACCCTAAGTTTCTGGAAAGGCTGCCTGCAGAGGTCCTCACTAGGGGTGCGGACATGGCCTCAGTGATTCTGGGGCCCTTGCCCACACATATCTTCTCAGGCTCACAAACAAAAAAGAGGGAGCTGCTAGAAAAGATACAGCTGCCGTTTAAATAGATGCAGGATGCTTTTGGCTGACTGAAAACTTCCTTGTAATGCCCTATCATTTAAACAGATCTCTGTAAAGCAAACATATAACTCTCACTGGGTTATAACTATAATATTTTATCTATAATCATTATGCTATGATGAATGATTGCATTTAAGCTATCTGCATTTCTGCCAGGAAAGAGTTTGGCAAGTTAAATTTTGCACTAATGTTTTAACTTACAAAATTATGGAATTAAAAGAAGGAGTTATACGCAACCATCCATTGTTGGTCAGTATGAATACAGTAAGTATGGTAAATCTGTGAAATAGTATATTGTAAAAATGTTGCTACTGAACCAGATTTTTTTTTTTAAACATAGAAAATATATTTTAGCACTGTACTAATACTTGAGTAGGAATAAAAATAATTTGCTGTGATTTAAGAAAATATTTTACTGGTTGCATTCCTGGAGCCAAATACTCAAAGATTGTTCTGTATCCATGTGTGGTAAGAGCTTTCCTTGTCTTCACCAGCAAAAGCAAAATGGGCCTGGCTTGGCTTGGCCCAGGTCTAGCGTGAGGAGCACCCCAGTGCTGTCTGAGAGGATTCATTTGTGAATAACAAATGGTCTTTAACACATTTACATTTTTCTCCTTATAAAGAAAAAAAGGAGAGGAAGCAAGGGAATCACTGTTACACGCAGGAGTTCATGTACCTGTTCATGTACGAATTATGCTCCTGCAAAAGGCAGAGTATAGTGTAAAGGTACTTTTCTTGCTCTGTTTTAGCAATGTAACAGCTTTCTGGGATGCTGCTGTTTTGTAGCAGATCCAGTTCTACCACATAGCCCTAATATTACTTTATTTCATTGCTAATATATTTTTGTAAGATAAATTCTCTACTTTAGAATCCCCTATTCCTTTGCTCTGTGACTAAATGTAAAGGCAGCACTTTCAAATAAAGGGGGAAGGGTTGGGATGCTGACGTAAATTAAAAACACATGCATCAGGAAATGCATGGTTGAAATTAACTGAATTTCCCCCCCATTCCCTTCCCTGCTTTTCTCATCTTGGTTCCTGTGAACCCAACTTGCTCTTTGAAATACCAATTGGATTTCCCTGGCATCGTGCTTCACAKAGAGAGAGTACTTAATTGAGTGTTCATGAGATATCTGTGGAAAAGAACAAGGAAAAGGTGCATTTCCCATTATGTCTGGAATGCATGGCTGCTATGCAGCGTGTCATAATGAGAATATGTCTTGGGGACAGCTTCACATCTCCTGCTTTAGAGACTTGCACCACAGTCAGCCTGCTGCAGACCTCTTGTTTTGGTGACTGCTGCTTTCTAAGCCTTGTTCTGCTTCCCTGTTTCTCTGCTGGCCCAGTAACTTGGCTATAAGGWCACTGGTCTCTTCCCACAGCCACCCAAATGTCCAGGAGGATCTGCATGGGCAGATCAGACAGGAGCAGAATATTAAGCTATTGTTTCTTTTAATGTGAAACCAGACCTTTCTCTTCACAAACACAGTTTAGAAAGTAAAGAGAGATTTTGAAGGGGGAAAAAGACAGGCATATTGTCGCATAGTGTCATTAAGTTTCCAAACTGTTTCAAGAGTGGACAGTGTTGTGGGGCAGGGCACAGGATTGCTAAGAGAGCCATGTTGAAGCAGGCAGGGACGACTGAATATCTGTTAGCATTGCACACATCAGGAGCAAGCACGTCTTGGGCAGCAAGGTGGTGTTATTTCAAAGGCAGAAACTCCCTTTTGGCTAGTTCACATTGCCATGTATGGATACTCCCCAGCTGCACATTTTGTAATGTAGATCAGGCTTGGGGATGGTGGGAGGAATACAGTAACAGAGAGAAAAACACGGCAAGTTTTATTACCAGATAATCTCAATGTATAGCTTTAAAACCTCCCTTTCACTTCTGTCCCCATGGTGGAGAAGTAAAGGTCATTTTGACATGGTGTCAAAAGGAAGTGTTACATGAAAAGCAATGCAATGTGCAGAGGGCATAACAGACATTTCTGCATTAAATTACCATGACAGTATGACCTGAAAGTAATCAAACAACCTAGAAACCAAAGAAAACTGTGGAGAGGAAATGGTAGAAGAAAGTAGAAAGATATTCACCTCTAAAAATAAATACATGTATGCAGTATGATTCTTTAGCAATGAGTTATTTGGAAAATAGCCAGAGTTACACAGATGTGTCTGTGGTACACTGATACCAGCACTGTTTTTCTCCATGCAGCACCCAAAAGCAACTTGGGTCTAAAACTTGTGTTCCCACACCATTTATCCTAACACACTACCCTCCTCCAGTAAATCAGCTGTGTGACAGTGTTCCACTCAGTTAAACCTCCACGCCATTTGAAATATTTCTTATTTTTAGAACGGAAAATACCATGGTGTAGTCTAATACCACACCATGGTAACTTACTACTGGTTGTATTAAAGTGGCTTTTTGAGGCCTCCGCCAGAGATGAGTTTCTTTGTTTAAGTTGCTGTATAAACACATCAGAGCCGGTCCTTGCTTCAGGGAGCCGCTGATCCATGCTGACTCTCAGAGGAGTAATGACTACAGCTCTGCCCTGGTATTTCTCTCTTCCCTTTGCCTCCTCATGTCAAACATGTTTCAAATAAAAGCTGCTATAAAATAAAATAGGTTATTTCAACTGTCCTGTCATACTGCAAAAAAAAATTGATCCGATGCGCTCAGCCTGTGAAATACTTACACACATACTTGATTTCAAGCTTGTGAGTCCTGTTGATGTACTATGCATCTTCCAAGCATATAGTTTGTATTAATTGCTAGCTATTTATAAATTTGGAAGAGGGTAATTACAACATAAAAATATCATATACTCCTTAAAGAGAATAGGTAAAGGGTTTAGAAGTAGAAAAATCATTACTCTTGACAGTGTTATAACCCAGACTGGTTTGCAGGAATAGCTCACTCTCAGAATGAGATGCAGATTGTTGTAAGCAATTTTTGTTATTTTTTTAACAGGTTGATTCAATTAAGGTGAAAAAAAATATTTTTCATTAACAGAAAAGCAAAGTAGCTGTTGTAGCGCAGTCATTACAAGACTGGTTTTGCCCCCTGTTTCTTGGGGTAGTCTGCAGTACAGTGTCCTCACCTGGAAGCAAATGGTTACCAGAACATGAAACGTCATCTTCATTACACTTCAGAAACAACTCTTACAGCAGGTCTTTCATAGAACAAAATATTGTCCTCAGCTGCGTTATTAACTGGAGGGAAACTGCGGCGGCTACATATTTATTTCAAGGGATCCAAGTCCATAGCTGGACTCTTACATCACTCATAATACAAATGAAGTTTTACATGCTAATACACATTCCCATTGTATTTGTACTAGTTTCATTTTAATTATAATAATAGCTGGTTAAATGTGTAGCTCATGAAAAGAGGAAAAGAAAGTTTCAGAGATTAGACTTCAAAATCTTCGCCTTTGGGTCACCTGCCTTTTTTTTCTCCCTTCTTACAACTTGTGAAAACACTAAAATAAGACAGACCCTGTGTTGAAACACATGAAATCGCCAGGCTCCCTGGGTGCCTTCAGTTCATCAAGTGTGACAAGTTCAGCAAAGCATAGGGCCCTTGACATTAAAAGTGTGTCACTCCCTATTTTCTGTGAAATGTGACAGAAGCTAATTAACTATTATTCTGCACTTAGGTGGTCATTTTGTATGCAAGCTCATTGAATTTCTATGTACTTCCAGCAGAGACTAACCTACACAGCTTGTGCAAGTGGCTCATAGCAACAGTCAGTGAAGGGGCTGAGGCTGTTAGTAAGTACTTTAATAATTAACAGACCCCAGAAGCGGAGCCTTTTTTTCCTCCTGCTGCTGTCTGCTGTGAGCAGCACTGACAGCTTGTCAAGTTATTTTGGCTCAAGTGAATCCTCTGCCCTGCGCTTGAGCTGGAGTGAGGGGAAAGACAGATTTTGTCTGCTGTGCCCCCAGTCCATCTCCATGGGAAAAAAACATTTCAGGAAATGGAAAAAAAAAAGTAAGAAGCAAATACCTATGGAGACAGCTGAAATATTGGGGTATTTTTAAAGCTTCAGAATGTGGAGGCTTTAAGAGGTTAATCACAGTCCTTGTTATTTTTTCCAGTGCAAATGCAAAAAAACGTGCATTTAAGAATATCTTTATAATCTTCCTCCTCTTTGAGACAGAGGGCTGACATTTATATTTTTAAAAAGAGTACTTAAATTATATTCAGATTTCTCAATAACATAAGATTTCTGGCATGCCAGTCCCATTACACCTATTGGATTAATGCTGGAGAGGTGACTAATTTTGCTATTGCATAGCAGTTAGTATGTGACCTGGAATTCAAATTTGAGCCTTTGTTTTGCAGATTTTTGTCTTCTCAACAGAGAGATAAATAGCTATGTTTCTGTCTCTTTTCCTCAGAGTGATCCACCAAACTACTAAATGTATCAATATGCATCTACTGAGATCATCTGATCCTAAATTCCAGATACTGTAAATTATGTGGATAATTCTGACTTGATGTACTTTAGTCAAGCCACCATTTTCTATTAATGTTCATTTCCATCTGTTAATGGAAAGGATCAAACAAAACAAGAATACCTATTAACTCAAGACCTAGCACTTCCAAATATTATGCCTCACGGGTCCTATGTAATAGTCAAGGATGTGGAAAGCAAAGGAAGGTGGTTAAATGATTTACCGTTTGCACCACCCAGGCACAGATTCCACTGTCTATGTGGCATTTATAATAAATAGATGTACATAGTGATACTGGTAAAAAAAAGGACTAGTGAATTTACATTCTGAATCTGTCTCATAAAAATCAACCCTTGTGTTACGCTTTATTGTGATGCTGTGACATTCCAAAGGACTAGGTGGAACAAACTTTGTGTTTTGTATACTTCATTGTTTCAAGGCAATTTAGGAGCCCAGCTTTGCTCCAACAGCAGGTTGGCATTCCACACTCTTTTTTCTCGTGATTCCTTAGGACACATACTCAAACCTCAAAAAAACGACCTGTTTTAACTGTCAGCCCTTAAGTAAGGCTGTGCGATGCTTTTGGAATAAAAGTTACGCAGGATCAGCATTTGCCTTACTTATATTTGAGTTTCTCAATAGAATTTCTCTCATCTAAATGAGGTAAGGCTTTGACCTTGTGAATGAAATGCAATAGCTGCATCATTGCTGAGTGCCATGGAAGAAGCTCCAGCAAATTCTGCCACAAGCACTGTTGTTCTGTGCTATTGAGAGGTAAAAACACGTGTAACATGTTTTTGCTGCTAACTGTGAATATGCCATGTAGCTGGCAGTATAAAAAAATGGGGTTACTCTGTAGAGATGTTTCAAAGCAGAGCTTGCTTTTTTAAACCTGTAGGTCCAGATTCACACCTGGTTTTACTTATTGACCTGGAGTTAATTCAGCAATGTCAGTAATATTGACTGGAATGAAGTTGCAACGCGGAAAAGTGCAAGATACAATAAAATAAAACAAAGTTTCTGAGTAGGAATCGACTTGCTCTTTGCACTTGCCTTTAGAGTCTCCTCAGAACTCTGGAGAACCCTGCCACTTCACTGCAGCACCAGTGACCCAGGGTATCTGCCCAGGGTCATGTCTGTCCGGCTCTTCTCCTGCTGCTGCTGAGCAAGGACAGATGATGATGACAACATCCAGACCATTCCCTGGCACTCTCCCATCATGTCATCCCTGTTTTGAAAGTTGAATAGTGATGATGGGCTGTGTACTCAGGGTACCTTCTCACAAAGAAAACATCCTGCTTTGTTACTTCCACTCGACACTGCAATTTGCAAAGCCTTTCTGGAGGCACAGAACAAACAGCAAGGTTTGGGTTTTTAGAGCAAACACTCAGTGAAAAGGGAAGGATGTTATTCCAGGGACAATCCACTGCCAACCCAGCAGTGCTTCTATTAACCCCTGAAGCTTGTCAGGGAAAACTGTTCTGTTATGTACTCTGTATGCCTATGAATTTTACCTCCACAGGTATTGATGTAAAAACACTTGCTCTGTTTCAGTTTAGCTGCCTCAGTCCTTGATGCTGCCCTCTAGGCCTGCCACATCCCATAGCTCTGCCATTGCACACTGGTTATGGGAGATTATGTCGAACGGGGGCTTTGCAGCACAGTAATAGGAATGCCTGTACCTGAATGAGCATCCCTGAAGACCCCCTGCTTTGATTTTCTATCCAAACTACTCTGCTGATGCCAGACCTGTTTGCTCATAAGTAGGAAAGTCAACATGGGAAAGTAAAGAGTGCAAATGGCTCTATTGAAGCAAATGGCTTATCAAGGAGGAATGAAAACAATATTTACACTTAAATTAGTTAGAGTTAAAAGGGAAAACAATTATGAGCAGTGTCAACTTCTGTGCTTTGAAGCATAGAGTGATCATCAGGTAATGGCAAAAGCCTTCTTTCTGCAGCAGCCTGTTGTTCTGAGCAGATGCATGGTGAAAAGAAAGAAAGTGATTTACTGAGAGAATGCAAAATATGTCAGCTCTGAGCAAGGTGGGGAGGATCCTCAGGTTTGCTCTGTCCATGTTTTATAAGACTCCATTGGTCTTATAACCAGGTGCAGTGCTTCTTAAAGATTTGAAAACACTTCACCAATAGCTTAAGATTTCCACCTTACCTCCCCCCATTAGGAACCAAGAAGTTAATAGGTATTTATTTTGATGATTGATTCACTTCTTCACTTTTTTTCTCCCTAGTCTCCTTTTTCCATCCCTTCTCCCTGTCTCTCTCTCTCACTCTCTCATTCTTTGACTTCAACTTTTCTTTCCCTCCTGTGGGAAAGCAAGAATGATATATATTACAGTTATTTTGAGATACAGATATATTACAGTTAATTTTGAGGTTGTGAGATCCACAGTTGCCTTTACCTCACAAATTAATGCGCACTTATGTTTCCTGAGAATCAGAGCAGCAGAAAGAGGAAGCTATTCCCAGGACGTTCATCCTAGGAATATTCAGGCTGAGTTGACTGGATGCTTTCCATCTGCCTGGGAAATTCTGGTATTGAGTGAAATCCAGCTTTTGTGGCAGAGCCAATCTTATCAGCTAAAGGCTGAGATGCCAGCTGCTTTCGGGAAAATGATGTGAGAAACCATCCATATGGTTGTACTATACCGTAGTACTTTATTTTTAAATATAAACATTCGTATGAAGAGGAACTGTTGTAATGTAGCCTGGAGGCCCACAGAGGCCTGATTATTACCCATATTTGCCAGCTCCAGCCAACTCCCACCCTGGAAGGAGAGGTTGTGTTTGTAAGCAGCACCGTTTAAGCTTCCAGGAAAAGCCATGGGTTCAAATATTGCCTGCAACTTTAGAGCAAGATGAATTGCTGAGGACAGATACTCCTGGGAAAGCCTTGGTGTGCACTGAGCTCAGTGATGAATCTGCCAGAGCAGTTTAACCTCCATCCAGGGTGGGAAAGGAAGCCCAGGATCAAATGGTTTGGAGGCTGGGGGAAAAGTATTGTTTCTCTACTGCTATCTCTGAATAAAGACAAGAATGTAAAAGGAAACATAGTTTCACTATTTCCTGTCAGCATATGGATCTTGTGCTAGCTTTTCCTTGCTCTCTCTTGCTGGTATGATTTTCCATCATTGCTTGTCTTGGAAAAGTATCTGCTTCACCCTGGAGTGTAGAGAGTACTGAAACTAATGGATCTCTAAAAGCAATATTATCAAACTTCCTTTCATGGTAGTTTACCAGCTTTAGTATCTCTCTTCTGCACTCCAGGAAACTTGAAAATGCATTTTTACACAGCCTTTCACCTTTTGATTGTTGGCTCATATTCTGACCAGGATGTAAGCTGCAAAATATGACTAGTTAACATGACATTTTAGTCATTTCAGATAACATCATGTACAAGACACAGACAGAAGCTGTTGCCAACTAGAATTGTTATTGCCAAACAGAATTGCTGAATTACTATGTGGTGGGTCTTTCTACCTCCTCCAGCATTACAGAGATAACAGAGATAGGAGACATTTCACCTGACTTCCCACCAGCCAGCTGGATCATTGTTTGCAGGAGAACATATTGGCCCAAATCTTCTCCTGACTAGTCCAGTCTTAGGCTCTGAAGCATGGGTTGCTTTCTGGGTTTTTCTCACCAAGCTTGACCATTTCTCATCTTTTCCATGCTCATGGAACTGGGGGGAATCAGAAGGTCTCCCAGAAGGGGACTCATTCTTTTTGCCAGTTCATCCCATGGTCGTTGTCTACACACCAGGCCTGAGGGAAAAACTTGCTTTTAGTTCCCTGACAAGAGCTCCAAGATGACTGCTAGGGTGATCATGGCTCTGTCACAGTATGTGCCATTAGGCACTTGCTCAAGGGCAAGCATGCGCAAATGCTATTTCGGGATGTAATATCACCCATACTGTTTGTCAAACTCAACGACATCACTGACTTCAGCATATTCACCCATGAGTTGGCGGGTCTCATCGAGAGGGCTTTAAACTAGGTATGAAGGGGGAAGGGGATAGAGCCACGCTCGAGAGAGATGAGCCTAGGGGTGGCGTGCCAATCTCAGGGGTGAGGTCGATAGCCTGGCTCAAGTGCATCTACACCAATGCACGCAGCATGGGCGGCAAACGGGAGGAGCTGGAAGCCATTGTGCAGCAGGACAGCTATGACTTGGTCGCTATCACGGAAACATGGTGGGATGACTCTCATGACTGGAGTGCTGCGATGGATGGCTACAAGCTTTTCAGAAGGGACAGGCGAGGAAGGAGAGGTGGTGGGGTGGCGTTGTATGTCAGGGAGTGTTTCGATTGCACAGAGCTCAACGTTAGTGATGATCGGGTTGAGTGCTTATGGGTTAGGATGAGGGGGAAGGCTAGCAAGGCGGATATCCTACTGGGAGTCTGTTATAGACCACCCAASCAGGATGAAAAGGCAGACRAAGCATTCTACAAGCGGCTGGCAGAAGTCTCATGATCACTAGCCCTTGTCCTCGTGGGGGACTTCAACTTGCCCGACGTCTGCTGGAGATACCACACGGCAGAAACAGTCTAGGAGGTTCCTGGAGTGTGTGGAAGACAACTTCCTGAAGCAGCTGGTAAGCGAGCCTACCAGGGGAGGTGCCTCGCTCRACCTGCTGTTTACCAACAGAGAAGGACTGGTGGGAGATGTGGTGGTTGGAGGCCGTCTGGGGCTCAGCGACCATGACATGATAGAATTCTCGATTCTTGGGAAAGTAAGGAGAGGGGTCAGCAAGACCGCTACCATGGATTTCCGGAGGGCAGACTTTGGCCTGTTTGGGATGCTGGTTGAGGGAGTCCCTTGGGAAGTGGTCCTGAAGGGCAAAGGGGCCCAGGAAGGCTGGAAGTTCTTCAAGGAGGAAGTCTTAAAGGCGCAGGAGCGGGCTGTCCCTGTGTGTCGTAAGAGGAGCTGGCGGGGAAGACGACCGGCCTGGCTGAACAAGGAGCTTTTGCTGGGACTCAGGGAAAAAAGGAGAGTCTATCGCTGTTAGAAGGAAGGGCGGGCGACTCAGGAAGAGTACAGGGATCTCGTCAGGTCATGCAGAGAGGAAATTAGGAAGGCAAAARCCCAGCTGGAACTCAATCTGGCCACTGTCATCAGGGACAACAAAAAATGTTTTTACAAATATGTTAACGACAAAAAGAGGACCAAGGAGAATCTCCCTCCCTTATTGGATGCCGGGGGGAACATTACCACTGAGGATGAGGAGAAGGCTGAGGTACTTAATGCCTTCTTTGCCTCAGTCTTTAATATTCAGACTGGTTATCCTCTGGGTATTCGCCCCCCTGAGCAGGAAGATGGGGACAGGGAGCAGAATAAACCCCCCATAATCGAAGAGGTTAACGACCTGCTACGCCAGCTGGACATACACAAGTCTATGGGGCCGGATGGGATCCACCCGAGAGTGCTGAGGGAGCTGGCAGAGRAGCTTGCCAAGCTGCTCTCCATCATTTATCAGCAGTCCTAGTTAACGGGGGAGGTCCAGGACGACTGGAGGCTTGCCAACGTGATGCCTGTCTACAAGAAGGGCCAGAGGGAGGATCTGGGGAACTACAGGCCTGTCAGCCTGACCTCGGTGCCGGGGAAGATCATGGAGCAGTTCATCTTCAGGGCGCTCATGAGGCAGGTGCAGGACAACTGGGGGATCGGGCCCAGCCAGCACGGGTCCTGAACCTGCCCAGTTCAGAAGGGCAGGTCCTGCTTGACCAACCTGATCTCCTTCTACGACCAGGTGACCCGCCTAGTGGATGAGGGGAAGGCTGTGGATGTGGTYTACCTGGACTTCAGCAAAGCCTTTGAYACTGTCTCCCACAGCATTCTCCTGGAGAAGCTGGCGGCTCATGGCTTGGACGGGTGTACTCTTCGCTGGGTAAAAAACTGGCTGGACGGCCAAGCCCAGAGAGTTGTGGTGAATGGAGTCAAATCCGGTTGGCGGCCAGTCACGAGTGGTGTTCCCCAGGGCTCAGTTTTGGGGCCGGTCTTGTTTAATATCTTTATCAATGATCTGGACGAGGGGATCGAGTGCACCCTCAGTAAGTTCACAGACGACACCAAGTTGTGTGGGAGTGTTGATCTGCCTGAGGGTAGGAAGGCTCTGCAGAGGGATCTGGACAGGCTGSATCRATGGGCCGAGGCCAATTGCATGAGGTTCAACAAGGCCAAGTGCCGCGTCCTGCACTTSGGTCACAACAACCCCAGGCAACGCTACAGGCTTGGGGAAGAGTGGCTGGAAAGCTGCCCGGCGGAAAAGGACCTGGGGTGCTGGTCGACAGCCGGCTGAACATGAGCCGGCAGTGTGCCCAGGTGGCCAAGAAGGCCAACGGCATCCTGGCCTGTGTCAGGAATAGTGTGGCCAGCAGGAGCAGGGAGGGGATCGTGCCCCTGTACTCGGCACTGGTGAGGCCACACCTCGAATACCGTGTTCAGTTTTGGGCCCCTCACTACAAGAAGGACATTGAGGTGCTGGAGCGTGTCCAGAGAAGGGCRACGAGGCTGGTGAAGGGTCTGGAGCACAGGTCTTATGAGGAGCGGCTGAGGGAGCTGGGGTTGTTCAGCCTGGAGAAGAGGAGGCTGAGGGGAGACCTTATCGCTCTCTACAACTACCTGAAAGGAGGCTGTAGAGAGGGATGTTGGTCTCTTCTCCCAAGTAACTAGTGATAGGACGAGAGGAAACGGCCTCAAGTTGCGCCAGGGGAGGTTTAGATTGGATATTAGGAAAAATTTCTTCACCGAAAGCGTAGTCAGGCATTGGAACAGGCTGCCCAGGGMAGTGGTGGAGTCACCATCCCTGGAGGCGTTCAAAAAACGTGTGGATGTGGCGCTTTGGGACATGGTTTAGTGGGCACGGGTACTGGGCTGATGGTTGGACTCAATGATCTTAAAGGTCTTTTCCAACCTTAATGATTCTATGATTCTATGATTCTATAAAAGACAGTGGTAAAAGTAAGTATTTCTTTCCCTTCAGTGCTTGTTTGGTAACCATATCCATACAGGAGAGAGAAAAAATATTTTCTACTTAGAAATTTCCCATTTGTTTATTTCTTGATATAACAGTTGGGAGTCCCAGTTGTGACACGAGAAAACATGCTTGGTAGCTGTAAGAGTGACAAAGCATTGAAATAGATTACCTAGAGCAGATGTTAAATTTTCATCAATCAAGGATTTCAAGAACTGCTTAGCTAATCATCTCTCCAAAATGACGTCGGTRTAGTGATGTGTCGTGGGGTTTGGAGATAGGCTAGGCAAACTCCTGAAGTCCCTTCTGGCCCTATTTCCTATGATTTTTCAGGGTGGTATGCAGGACTCCCTGGGAAACAAGGGGATATTAAAGTACAATAAAATCAGACCAATAGAAGAGGAAAGGCTATATTATAGAATCATAGAATCATTAAGGTTGGAAAAGACCTTTAAGATCATCGAGTCCAACCATCAGCCCAGCACCCATGCCCACTAAACCACGTCCCGAAGTGCCACATCCACACGTTTTTTGAACACCTCCAGGGATGGTGACTCCACCACATCCCTGGGCAGCCTGTTCCAATGCCTGACAACCCTTTCAGTGAAAAAATTTTTCCTAATATCCAATCTAAACCTCCCCTGACATAACTTGAGGCCATTTCCTCTCGTCCTATCGCTTGTTACTTGGGAGAAGAGACCGACACCCGCCTCTCTACAGCCTCCTTTCAGGTAGTTGTAGAGAGCGATAAGGTCTCCCCTCAGCCTCCTCTTCTCCAGGCTGAACAACCCCAGCTCCCTC
>JASVER010000144.1:221486-321030 GCA_030449065.1 Oceanodroma leucorhoa | reverse complement strand
AGATCATTGATAAAGATGTTAAACAAGGCCGGCCCCAAAACTGAGCCCTGGGGAACACCGCTCGTGACTGGCCGCCAACCGGATTTGACTCCATTCACCACAACTCTCTGGGCTTGGCCGTCCAGCCAGTTTTTTACCCAGCGAAGAGTACACCCGTCCAAGCCATGAGCCGCCAGCTTCTCCAGGAGAATGCTGTGGGAGACAGTATCAAAGGCTTTGCTGAAGTCCAGGTARACCACATCCACAGCCTTCCCCTCATCCACTAGGGGGGTCACCCAGTCGTAGAAGGAGATCAGGTTGGGTCAAGCAGGACCTGCCCTTCATGAACCCGTGCTGGCTGGGCCCGATCCCCCAGTTGTCCTGCTCCTGCCTCATGAGCGCCCTGAAGATGAACCGCTCCATGATCTTCCCCGGCACCATCGCTAGAGAAATAACAGATTAATTTAGTCCAGTCATAATTTGAAACTGTGCTTGAAGTAGTCAAAGCTTTCAGTTACTCAGTGCTTTCACAGGTGAATACTTCATGAGAAGAGAAAGTTTTGGTGCATTGTGATCTAACACTTTTCTCAACCACCTCTGTAAATATATATGCTTTGAGACAAGTGCTTTCCAGGTAAGCCCTCTGGGCATTCCGGGCAGTGCGTCAGCATCTCAGAATGTCTCAGTTATATGCACATGCCCCTGTGTACGCTGGGCGTTTCCAAATACAAGGCAAATCTAACTTTTTGGCCACAAGCATCACGGTTTAAATGACAGTTTTCCTTGCAACCCTCAAAAAGGTGGATTTAATTATCAGGGCAGGAACACAGGCATCAACCTTCAGGATTATAACAGGCAAGTAACAGCTTAAATAATTATGACATCATGGCATAAAAGGTCATGTAAAATTATAGCACTGCTAAGACTAAGGTGCCCTTGCAATTTGTTCGCCAGATGTGGAAACCAGACAGCAGTGGGAGAAGATTTTTGCCACCTGAGAAGCTGAGACATTGCTATTAGCCTCAGTCCTGCATGCTCCTGAAAGAACAAAAGAGCAAGGAGAACAGCCTGGAGTATTAAATTAAGTAATAAGGGGTAGCAGATTGAGTTTTGCAGTCACCACTCCTTTCATGTGTTGCAGGAAAACAATCAAGATGAACAGTTGCAGCTACTCAAGGTGTGAAAATGTCTCTGCACAGGCCCCATCTGTGAGTGCGTTAATGCTAATACTTTGAAAAGGGGAAAAGGCCTGTCTGATACAACTTATATTTTAATTCGTGTGTTGTGTTACAGGGAGCTTCCTATGTCCCCTTAAGCAATAAATAATTAAATTCATGATTTAAAGAAGAATCCAGTCTGTAACTTCATTAAAAAATCCATTCTTTTCACTTGTTCCCATTTTATTATCTGACTACTCTTTACTCCAAGAGGAAGACAGAATGATATGCAGGGTTACCTAATAGGGAACTCTTCTCTCATTTTATTTTCAGGAAAGAAGCACTTGCAGCTGTAGGTAACTAGTGCTGACACAGCAGGAATTGGGACAGGCTAAGTAAAAAAGAAAGTTAAAGGCTTCTCTGATTTGTCTCATGGTTGTTTGCATCCTGGATCATGATTACAAAAGCTTGTATTTGCAGTAACTGAGTTTTAAATTTAATATTAATTACTACAGTCATTTCAAGCACAGACATGATATTGGGGTGTGTTGTTGTTTAATTAAAAAAAAAGTCTTTGCTTGTCAGTGGCACAGAAATATCCTTTGTCCGTATTGCATACCAGATACAGAGAGATTACTGTCATAAGATAGTCACTGGCAGATCTGGATTTTATATACATCTATTTCCAAAAATAATTACAAAATGCTACCTCCCTGGCTTTAAATCCATAATTGATTGCACTAATTTGCACAAGGAACCTACGTAATATTTACTTTTGCTGTGACTATATTTCCTTAACTTT
This sequence comes from Oceanodroma leucorhoa, assembly GCA_030449065.1. Lineage (NCBI taxonomy): Eukaryota > Metazoa > Chordata > Aves > Procellariiformes > Oceanodroma > Oceanodroma leucorhoa. The sequence continues at coordinate 319,092 of JASVER010000144.1, read as the reverse complement.
GTCTGCAGATTAAGTTCTCTTCACACTTACACAGTTCTAAAGAGTAAATTGCCTAATGGATGGGTGAATAACTTTTTTCTCCTCTGTCAGGTACCAGATGTTGCTGCTGCTTGGAAAGACCTATGAGGATAATTTATTGTTTCACCTAATATTTGAGTTTGTCACACGCTTAATGTATTTTCACATGGATAACTTGCAGCCCTTTAAAATACCATTTCTTGAAGATAAATAGTCACACATATATATAACCTGCTGCAGCTGTAAGGCTGTCCTGGAGGAGGCAGCTGTGGATGGAGATGCCTCCCTAGCAATCCTAGAAGATTGGTGAAGTGGAGGCAAAGGAGAGTTGAAGATAGGGCAAATGATGGATTTACAGAGGACCAAAGACCAGCAGATACGGGAGTGCTCCTGTGCAAGAGAGGGTCTTGAGTAATCTTCCCCTTGCATATATCATGCATATTTATAACCTTGCCTACCATTCATGAAAAAACTATTTGTTTTTAACGTATGGGTTATATCCATGAAAACACAGCAATTAGTCTGACAACACAACTGAAAGACATGCGTTCAGAAACTTTCTTCTCTGTTTCAGGCTTTGTCAACTTCTTTCAACTCCTTTCTTTGTTGTACAATTGCTAAGCCTACTTCTCAGACTTTTCCCGTTTATCTTGAACACAGTTCAATTTTTTTATAAACCAAACCAAGCACTTGTTAATACGCTTAGATAATTATTTCTTAACAGTAAAGAGTTCTTTCATGCCATGTTAGTCAGGATACAGCTATCACCATCTCCCTTGTAAATAGTACATTCATTATGCTGATGTGGTTTAACACCACGGCTTAAGGGTCAAGACTGCTGATACTTCAAATTACAATTTACGAGTTGCCTTTAATTTTTGCCAAGGTTTAAATTTTTGGGATGATAATTTTTGTATTTTATATCTCCTCAGACTAAACTTTCCTGAAAATTTTGTGCAATTTTGGAGAATTAGAGGAGGAAAAACATATTCTTCCCTTGTTAAAAACTACCTTTTCTATAGAGCTGTTTGAGGCAACCAAACAAAAAATGCCTTGTATGTGCCTTTTATAGTCCTTATGGGAAAAACAAAAAGAAGTTAGCATGTTGTCACTTTGTCATATTGTCAAGAATTTCCCTATCTATTGATAATAAGCCAGTCTTAGGATAAGCAGGGATTTTTTATTTATTTTTTTTTTTTGTCCATTGAGGGCTGGAACAATGCTGGACGCAAGTAAGAAATGAAGAAGATTTGACTGTAGGAATCTCGAAGTTGTGAAAATAATGATGTAGAGGAGTGCATCAAGAGAAAAAGTTTACATAATTTTATAGATTCTTTGAAAAACTATATTCTGCTTCGGCCTGTACCAAAGGAACTGCAAGGAGTCAAAGATGTGTAAATCAAACTTGCCTCATGCGTTCACTAATTGCAATCCTTATTGGCTATCTAACAGAAAACATTTCTGAATTTAAGATGTGGAAAAATTCCCAAATGATATTAAATCCTCTGGAACCTGTGCTTTGAATATATGAATAGCTATTACATATTCCCTTGAAAAATCAGGTCTTCACTGTTCCTAACTGGGTGCCCAAAGTAAGATTAATCTCTCCACTTGCTTTTATATCCGCAAAAAATGCTATCACTATCAATAATAATAAAAATAACAACAACAACAATAATAATAATGAAGTTTTACAAACTATATTGATGGCTGCTTTTAAAAAAAACCAGTGGGATGGTGGAATAATTCAAAGCCTGCTATGAAGGAGAACTGATGTGCAGTAAACAAGGAAGGGATTTTGGCCCCATATAATGAAAGTGGCCAGAAAAGTACTTTATTACTCCATGAGTGACCAACTTCTGTCCATGCACTGGCAGGTACCCAAGGTAAACAGTGGAAATCAGTGATATATTTATTGACTGTATTATAGTACACTTGCACAAACACACAAATCAGTTTTGTATAGTAACTCTAAGTCTGACATTGCCTAATTTAGGTGGGCTGGATTTTGTAATCTTGGTAATGCTGTTGTAACCTGATTTTGTGCATGTATTTTTGCACGTGCAAAGAAAAAGAAGAATGAAAACAAAAAGAGGAAATGAAAAAAGGAAAATAAAAGAAAAATAAAAAGGAAATTGAAAAAGAAAAGGAAAAATGAATGTAAAAATAAAGAGAAAAAGCTTTTTCAGTCAGTATATACAGGTAATACAAACACAGAATGTTTTCTATACCAATAGGTTTAAGGTGTTGGGGAGGGTGAGTTGCTTTTCCTCTACATTACTGTGTTGAAAAGTCCATTTCAGAACATTAATAATCCCATTTATTTCACTGGTAAAGTTAGGGTTTCAGTGGGTATGATGTTCTTTTGCAGGCAAGGAGGAGAAAGGGGTATTCAAAAAGGCATCCCTGGTTTCTATGGTTTCCTCTGCCAGGTAGAGGACAATTTCTAGCCATCTGGTTTTTAATTTAACCTTTGTGGATCACAAGACAAGTTTATCTTTAGACAGCCTGTTTGCAAAGCAGAAGGGAATTTCTATACTCTTTCAGAGATTTGTAAGATTAAATTGCCTTCAGAAAAATAAACTTCAGATGTTCCCTTGGATGGAAGTTGTGTTAAGGGCAGTGCCTCTTTCTGCAACAGTTGTTGCAACAGTTTGACAAATACATAATGTCAAAGTCAGGATACAAGGCAAACTAACTGCTCACATGTTTTTTTCAAGCTTCCAACCTTTGTTTTACAAAAAAAAAGGTAACTACAGGCACAATTTCTTTTAAAAACATACAAATCCCTCACACTTTCCAACTTCCTTTGAGTTGCTGAGGCAGAGGGGAAGGTAAGCTGTCAGGGCATGCAAAAATTTATGCCATGTTAAGCCATGATGCACTGGAAATACCCCCCTGCTGTTAGTAACAGAATGCTTTATCCTGAACAAAGACGATGATGGTATTGTCTGCCAGAAATATTTTACGGAATTGACTTACATTTGCTTTGGCCAAGTTATGGCTGACTGAAAACAAAAAAATTCAAAGCATTCCTCAAATGTGTTACATTTCTTGTTCAGAAATAACTGGGAAATAAAGTAGGAGCAACTTATTTCTTTACTGACAAACACCAATGATTTGACAACTTTTTCAAAATGTAGTGAAAAATTTTTCTGTAGTAGTAGTATTTTAAAGAAGAAAGCACTAAACTTTCAAAATCTATAAATATAATTGAAAGTCACAATTAGTCTAGACTTTGAATGCTTTTAAGATCGCCACAAAGCTCTTTAGAAAGTAAAACTGAAGTTACAGATTCAATGCAGGTACACTTTCCATTTTTTATACATGAACACCCTCAAAGGAGAGACAGTTGATAAGTAGATGCTCAGTCTCAGAAGTGCTTTTGATACTATCAGAATATGTAATAAAAATAATAATTTAATAACCTATGTTTTATAATAGTTAAAACTAGCATTGATGTTAGCCTTCCCAAACATTGGAGAGCTTCAAATCAAGATACAGGTCTGAGGATTCACAGAAGGGTAGAGTCCCGAATATTTCTCAGACTGGCCCAAAGGGTGGAGTCAAACTGGAAAGAACTTTGTAAAAGTTACTAAAGTTCATTGAGACCAGCAGTAACATATAAGATCAACAGCCAATAATGCCTGAATAAGTACAATGTTCTCACCTCATCTTGTCTTCTGAATAAATAAATATGAATTTTCTATAACAAGACATTTTGAGAGGTGGGTTTAAACACTATAATCAGGATCATGCCAAAGTATGGTGCAGCTGGTATTTGAAAAACATCACAGCACAGGAAGAAATTGTCTGTTAACCTCAACATTTCAGAAACAATTTCCGTCTCTTTCAGAGGGAAAGTATGCCTGCAGAACTGAGTGTGGAAGCAATTTGCTTCAAAGATGCTGCCCTGCTACAGGGCTCACAGCACACAGAGACCCTATAGCAAGCCCATGCTGTCAACTACAAAGTGTTGCGCTAGCCTACCTTAGCAAATAGAGCAGACCAGCAGGAGCAGATCTGCAGATCTGAACAGTTGGTGTTGAGAACCTGGCATCCTCACTGTGCAGTTTTTAATATGTTGCATTTGGGGACAGGGCGTTCCCCACTCTTGGACTAGCTTCAGAGGGGTCCCAAAGACCAAATGCCCACTTGTGATTGAAGCACGTGTTCTTACTTAGCTTCATCCAGAAGGAATCCAGTTGATGTGCTCCAAGGCCACTCCACAATGTGAACTGAAGTGCTGTAAAAGCAGGATACCAGGAGATTCACATCAAGAGCACCTTCCTGATCCAAACAAACAGACTAATTTTTCTGTGTAATTGCCGATGTTCAGAGCATCACAGCACTCCCTTGGCAATTTGGAAGGTCAGTTGTCATAACTGTAGTAGTAATACTTCTGGAAAGGGCTTTGTTTTAAGACAAAAATTATTTCCCAGCCAGTATTAGCCAAAAATTTAATAATGCTCCTTTCTAAATATTTTTATAGGAATTTGCTTTATAAACACTATGAAAGTATTTTTCTGTAACACCAAAATAAACATGATGCATAGATTTACCTTTTGTTTGTCTATTTAGTAAAACAGATGATCTATCATCCAGTCCCATTTGGCTACAACAGAGCAGTGCATTGCTGACTGATGCTCTACAGCACAAAGACTGAGTTTTATAAAGCTGATTTGTGTGCATGTGAGCTAAAATATAACACTCTAGTACTGCAGGCTGTGGGTAAAATGCTGTAGGCTGGATGCAAAGCCAGTGGGGTGCTGGAAAACATAGAGGCCAAAAAGTCAAGTCAAAACTAGGTAATGGGCTCCCTCATTACCTCTTAAGATCAAAATCTGAGTTTTACTTCTGATTTACAAGAGGACATTGTTACCACCAGACTGCCTTATTGGTATAGTTCAAGATCAGCCAAAGGTCACATCTTGAAAGCATCAGAATCAGCTCCTGTTGTACCTTAAATTTTTCTTGGAATTACCCAACCAGTCCCAGACAAGGTTTAACATTGCTTGGGATATGAAATCATTATAGCCCAAGCTGGTGTGACAGCAGACCATAATAGCGATGTTTCTGAAAAAGCGGATTGGGAAGAGGAGACTTATAATCCAAATAAGACAGTGATAAAGGAGCTTGTTCTTCTTCTTAATAAGCAGCACAGAATTTCCTGTACTAAACCAAATTAGTAAAGATATTTCCATCTGGAAGATGGTACTGTGCTTTGTCCACGTTATTCTAACAACAGTCAAATCAAATATTTRAAGTCAGAAACTTGTCTGAAGACTATCTGCAAAAAAAATTACGCTTTCTGTCTGCAACAGGACATAGTGTTCTTCAGGGCACAGTGTGTTGCAATAGTACTTCTGCCTTTTTGAGTGTTTTAGCTACAGTTATGTGTAGACTGTTGCTAATTTTCCTATGAGACAGAATAGAAACAAGTGTTGCTGCCAAAAAAAATAAAATACTTTTTCCTAATGTGTCTTAAACCCGTTCTACTTGTCTCCACTTTACTGAACTGACACTGAGAGMCACAAAAATATTTCTGCATCTCTGAATAGCATTCCTTCTGCCTACCCAYATATTTTTAGTTCTTAGCTCTTCTTTGCCTGTAAATAGCTAACCTACTTTAAAGGAGGGCTTCTAACATACAAATATATTACTACTCACTTTAGGAATACAGTGCAGCAAAATTTATCATCCTTGACAGTAATAAACATCCTGTGGATTTTCTCTGTGGAAAGGACTGAGGCACATGCTATTTATTAATTACTCCATTTGGATAGAGGTTAAGCTACAAGATATAGCTGGGAAAGTGCCTCTACCATCACTTGTTCTGCAGGAGGAAATACTGGCTGCCTTCTCTCATTATTTCTAGGAAGAAGCAGACTTTCAGCTTCCAAAACTAGCAATGTCAACCTCCTAACACAAGGACTAGATCAAATACCAAAGAGCAGGCTGCATAAAGGATTTAAGTGCAGTGGTCTAAGAGACACCACAGTTGTAGGTGAGTGTAGATAGTCACTGGCATACAGCTTCAAGGACCCCCCAAACAAGCTCTGTTATACAAATGGCAAAGCTGTTGGTAATTGCAGTGTTTCTCAAAGTGTGAAGGGGTATCATATAGCTCATGTCTTTTGCCCTAATGTTTACTACATCTGTAAGGGGGATATTATTACACTGCTAAAAAAAGAACTTAGGTATTCCTGGAAGAATCCTTAATAAAAGGAAAAAAAAATCTTTGTAATCAACTGGCAGAAGTAAATCTGGTACTTACTCTATTTCAGACCCTGAAAACCAGCTGAAAGAGGGATGGATTTCTGTTTCATAAAGGTATTAATAGAATAATTATAATTTTTCAGCATATCCATGCCGGACTAGATGTGGCTTTCTCTGAATTTGCCCCAAATCTAACAGAATCCATGCTTTCGTGGAGTTTATTACCCAGCATGAAGATTTTGTTCTCTGTCTTCAGGGGTTGTCAGATTGTTTGACAGTCCCTTGCAGGAAAAGCCAATAATCTTTTAATCTCTTTGTGTACTTCAGCCCCAAACATTAGCTCCAGTGAATGCCCAATTTTGGAACATGAAGTCAATGTTGGCATCTGGAGGTCTCACTCTGCCAGCAAGAGCTGGCGTGTGGCAACAGCTTTGTCCTCTGGGTCACTGCCGCAGGTCAACAAAGCCTTGGGATACCTTCATCAACACCATTTGGACTTCAGACAAAAAACAGTTGGTAAAGATCGTCATGGTGACAAGTAACATAAAGTGCTCCCCTTGTTTCTTTCTTATTTAGGATAGTTTAAAAGAGTTCTGTAGTCTTCCTTGACTCTGGGTATCCATTAAGAAAATATTTTAACACAGTTAGGATGTTGCAAGTGAAAAGGCAGACAAATTATTAATATTTTTACAGAATCTCGGTCTATTAGCAAATCTCAAAAAGGGCTGAGGTTCCGATATATGCTAGTGAAGTCAGGGAGACACACACCAGTTACAGCAGGCTTTATATTAGCCCCTTAATGCACACCAAATATTTAAAATGAGACATTCAGTTTCTCAGGAGTGTACCTTCATATGTCAAGTATATGACTAAGTGCTACACAGAACAATTTTAACAATACCATTCCCACAGTTATCTGGAAGTAATATGTGCCTTGTGTTACTTCAAGCCTGAGATACTGAAAGCAAAAACAGTCTGTCTTAAAAGAAAAAAACCAACCTTTTCCTCTGCAGATGTTCTGAGCAAATGGTGTCTGTCAGCTTCTCGGTAACAGAAACCAGATGCAGAATGGCCATCCAGTCCTATAAGTTTGCCCCCAATTTATGCTGCAGAAATTACATTAAAAGAAATTTCTGGAATTGTTTAGAAATGATGTAATTGCACAGATCATAACTCTTTATTACTGTTATTCCTGCTAATGCAATCATTCTTGGGTGGCTGCGTGGATGCATCAGACATAATAAAACACAGTAGAAATAGCTATTTTCCTGAAATACTTCAGGAGCTGTTACAATCTTAGTGTCTTTTGAATGAAAGGATTAGATCATGGAAAGAACTGAAACTGACTTTCTAGGCCCTTCTAAGGCTTTAGGTCTTTGAAGAGAAGCTGAACCACTCTGGCAACAGCATGTAGCAGATACAAAGGGCATTTGCTTTGAGTAGGAATGGTAACCAAAAGTGGTTACTAATACTTGAAGCCCATTGGACAAGGTCAAAATTTTTCCTTAAAATATATATAATAAACTTCTATCAAAAGCAAGGTATAAAAAGAAGTTTTAATTTTGACAGACTGGACTTTTCGGGGAACTGCTCTTTGAAAAAAAACGACCGCCTCTACCAACTCCATCAGAATGAAATCTCTGTGCTGCCCTGAACCGAAGCTACAGTCAGTTTTCAGTAAACATGTGAGACCTACAGCACTCTGTCATTAACAGTTTGTAATTCCCCATGGCCAAGGACCTGTGGCTTTAGGAAGAATCATAATCTGTCTAAGAGACAAATGTCTTCGATAAAGACAGAAAAGACTCCAAAATCAGCCCTAAAATGATTTGGTGGTGGTGGATAGGCAATTGCTGTGAGAAAGACTAAGCAAAAAAAAAAAAAAAAAAAAAGTTGCAGCAAAACATTAATTGTTACATTTATACAGCTCACGAGCTGCTATCTTTTGGAGTCTTTTGAGACATCCCTTTGATCTCTTGAAAGTAGAGGACATGCATGACACAAAGACCTTTGCCTACATTTCTGCACAAGGAAGGGGCTGAGTGTGATTTAAAGGCATTTACACATTGCTGTATCTGCCTGGGAAGACCTTAGTGTAACTAAGAACCAGTAGCTGTTGCTTCTGCAACGAAAATACCCTAAAACCTGAGATTAAATACATTCACCTATAAAATCTTTTGATCAGCCACTCCTCTTTTTTTAGGGCTATGTAGTAACCCTAATCTGATCTTTCTTTCATTGAAGAGGATACAGGGGAACAGTGTGGAATGTTTTATCACTTATGGGCAACATTTCACACTTCTAATAAATTTGTATGCAGTTAGGTTTTATATATAAATTGAGTCTTGTGACATCCTATAATGTTCACTATTAATCAAACGAACAGTAGCATTTTATTGATACTAGTAAAATGGATTTGTTGAATGTGGAAATGATCAGCACATTGAAGCGGTCATATCGTTTTTGAAGCAGGTGGCCGTTCTGATGCAAAACACAATGTACATTTTAAGGAAAGAAGAACAAATTTACAGAAACTTGGATTCAGTCTCAGCTGTTTCCATTGGGCTGGACATCACTGCTTCTCTGTGATAACTGTGTTTATAAAATCCCAGCCAGGTCTCACTAGCCTCCCCCCTCTGCCCCACCACTAATTTAGCATTTATGCATAGCTTGCGTTTCTGTAATGAAAATAAATGAATTAAGATATATTGAATTTCCCTCTAGAAACAAGATCTACTTAAAAGGCAAACAAAAATGCATAATCAATTTAACTTCTGTAGTATAAATGCTCCAATGCAGTTAGCTAGACATTGAATAGTAAAAAGACTTGGTCCTGCCATCCATTCTAAATCTCCTTAACCACTATACCATATAATAAGGTCATATTCTCAGGTTTTGTGTATATTTGGATATTTCCCAGCTTTAATGGAACCAGACCTATATGAACATGAACTAAATCCTCCCTCCCTTCTGTGTCTTTAGTGAATCTAGATACTCTATTGTATGCTAGTATTTAATAAATAGTGAGTTTTAATGCCTTCTAGCTTTCTTTGGTCTAAGTGCTTGTCCTGGTTCTGGCTGGGGCAGAGTTAAGTTTCTTCCCTGTAGCTGGGGGGGGTGCTGTGTTTTGGGTTTGTTAAGGAAAGGAATGTTGATGGCCTATGGATGCTTTGGTTGTTGCTGGGTGGTGCTTGCACCGACAGCCTCCCCTGACCTTCGAGGTGCAGGGGGACCTGGGGGGGAGCATAGCCGGGGTGGTTGACCCAGCTGGCCAATGGGGTATTCTATACCATGTGACACTATGCCCAGCTTAAAAACCGGGGGCGGTCCCTTTGGGGGGAAGTGCACAGTTCGGGGGTTCGTTCGGAACACGTGGGGGTGAGCAGTTGCGCTGTGTATCGCCTGTTTTGTATATTCTGTTATTGTTGTTATCATTGTTATTATCACTGTTCTCCTTTGTTTTATTTCCATTATTAAACTGTTTTTATCTCAACCTGCGGATTTTCCACCGTGTGTCCTCCCGATCCTCTCCCCCATCCTACCCGAGTGGGGGGGTGAGCGAGCGGCTGCGTGGTGTTTAGTTGCTGGCTGGGGCTAAACCACGACAGTGCTCAAGACTGACTCTTTCCAAGAGATTTGCATAGCTTGAACAGATATTGTGGGCTGGCATGAAAATCACTTGATGAGCCTCTAGAGCCTGTGTTAAACTGTGGATCTGACTGAACAACTGTAACAGTCTCACAGTGCCTGAAAAAACTGCAAATTTGTACAGTCCACAAAGGAATCTCATTGACTGCTTTGTTTTCAGGCATTTCTGAGGCAGAAGGTAGGAACTCCTTTCACCTTTGTAGTTTAACTTCATATTGCTTTTTTCACAAACTAAAGGGTCACAGATACTGCTTTAAGCAGTCTGAGCAGGCAACATTGTAGTGAGGCAGGATAAGGGACATAACTAACCTGATCTGACTTAATGGGAGGCAATGAAGATTAAAATCAGCATCAAAGAGGGAGCAAATAGAACGACCAGTGATCACAACTACTGGGCAAAAATTAAAGAGAGGCAACAGAAAGTTGTGGTGAGAGGGACATCCAGTTACCTTCACCAGCTGTGGTCGCTGCTGAAATACATGCAAATTTGCATTTTTGAGCCCACATTTCCCCACAGTTATCTGTTAAACCTCTACTAAGGTGCTCAAGATGACAAAGCACCTTGTGATTTTAACGGCTTGAAGACATTTACCTCCCAAAAGCTTCTATTGCTGTTAACTGCCTGAGAGAAAATACTTCTCATAACTGTCAAATTCCCAACAAGGAGCATTGAAGAAAAGCGTTGGAGATTGAACCACCCTTTAAATTCACTATGGATCTTGGCACAGATAGTCTAAGAGGCTCTGGAGCTAGGCTTCTGCTTTGACCCATCGTTTTCTCAAGAGGGGGTGGCTAATGGATGTGGCACTCACCTGAAAACTTCTGCATCTGAATTTCACCTTTTCAGCTCCTGAGTTCTCTTGACACCTGATCTTCTTCCTGTTTACACATTTCAAGTAGATTCACAGGGCGTAATGAAAATGTAAGAGCATTTATGTCTGTGGAAATGAAATGTGATTTTTTTTGTAATAAATGAATGTATTTAAATAAATTGTGAAAATATTTTCACAAGAAAAAAAAGCAAGTAGGGAAAAGAAGCAAGGGCAATGAAGGCCAGACAGTAAAACCAAAAGTATAATCAACTATTTTACATGACAGCATAAAATTAAAGGTCCCCTTTTTTACTTTTTCAGAATTTTTTTTTTTCAGTTTGGAATTCTGAATTTCTTTTTCAGTTTGGAAAAGAAAAAGCTGCTGTGAATACTACCTCCCGTAATACCCACTAAGATAACCTGATTCTGCTTTTCTCCTGGAATTTCTGAGTGCTGCCCTTATTCAGTGATGAGGCTGAGCCTGTTTCCCCGCTCCTCACAAGTACTGCAGAGAGCAATGCTTGTCTACATATTACAAGTCCGGGAGAAGCTTGAAATTCTGAACTCTTGGTTGCAGGAGTAGTAATTGTTAATTATGGTAAAAGGTCACCGTAAATGTTCTATTAAGCGAGGCAGCTGTTTGAGGAGGACCAAAGTGCACCTCTCATGCCAGGGTGGGTGGAATAATGGAAGAGGCATTTGGCTATGTTAATCTGGTTACAAGCTCTATCAAGTCTCATTTTTGTCTCCTTAATTTTGAAAAACATTCATGATATGACAGGCAAACATGCGAGGCAAATGTAACTTGGCATCCAGTCTTCTGTAAAGGCAAGCAGGAGTGTAGGTGTTAGGTTTTGACAAGTTGACCAGACATGAAGAAGAGGAGAAACTCTCTTTTTGCTCTAATTGAGTAAGTAAGTTTGCCCATTCCTCACTTCAATTTATCAATACGCAGAGAAGAGACAAGCAGAGAGACAGTTCTGCTGCAGCTTTCCTATTCTTCATTCCTCTCAGTAGATGAGGAAAGCTTCCATGCTTGGTCCCTTACCTGCAGAAATATCATGATTGCCATGTACCTCAAAAGACCTCTGACCTATTCCACTAGCAACTGAGTAAGCGTCTTCCCCAGCAACGTCATTTACTCCTGACCTAGGAGATGGAAACTTACACTCCAATACCATCAGGTTATTGAGAACTACCTTTGTCAACACAGTAATAAATGCCTCAGTACTGCCTACTCTGAAGACATCCCTGGGTTGCTTTGAGCCAGGGTCAGGGGCTGTGAGATGAGGCAGGGTTCTTCAGCATCTCAAGATAAGCTCATAAGATCTGGCAAGATTAAGAACCAAATGAATCCAAGATCTAAAACTCATCTCAAGTTCTCTGTGTTCCCTCCAAGTAGTTTATCCCAAGGGAAAGATGAGATATAATTGAGTTGTCCTGGCACCCTATCCTGTGCTTAGTCTTCTAGTTAGCAGTAGCTCATTTTCATTATGTTTATTTCATTGTTTTTTTTATGAAGCCATTGACTGTATCTAAATGAASTGGGTTTAGATTATGTAAAGAAATTCCAGTGCCTTTACCTCTCTCACACAAACCTCAACGTAACAGTCCCGTAGGTCTAATCCTGTAAACSTTAATAGGAGGAACTGAAACACACCACCACACAAGGTAATTTCTACTAATGAAACATGTCTTTGTCTATGAGATTATCTTTCAAGACTCCAGTTTCTAAGAGTAACTGATTGCATTTAACAACTTCCTGCTGCAGCATATAGTTAAGTAAATTTCTCAGTTTCATTACTTTAAAACTTAAAATATCAATATTTCAATTTTGTGTACGCAAGTATTTTTGAACTAATTGTTTGGTCCAGAAAAGGCTGAAAATCCAGATTTAGGCAGGAAAATATAAAAGGTCTGTAATAAAAACAAGCACTTGTTGGTCACCAATCAAAACAAAATCTGTAAGGTGCAGACAACGCCACTTTATTTAAGAATGCAAATTTAAATAAAGTGCAGGCCTCTTGATGTCAGTATTACTGTATTTGTTGATTTCTGTCAAGCCATTCAGACTGATGCTTTTTTGAAAGTATACTTAATTTCGTTAAACAAGTTCATATTGTTTCTCTTGACAACAAGTGCAAAATAATTGGAACAGGGGAAGTAGGAAATAAATAATAAAATTCTTTAAAAATCAACTAAACTCCAGGACATTCAGCCCTCTTTAAGATGTTAAGCTTTTGTTTCCCGTGCAAATGGCTCTAATCCATAACACTTTACTAGTGAATGTCAGTTAAAATCATTCAGTCAATTTGGGATATGATTTCATCACCATACATGATAGGTTCAGGAATCAAACTGCATCCAAAAGGTAGGTGTATTTATGATAGCCCATTCAGCTGAACTGACAACTTCACCACAAAGTTAGTTAAGTAGTTATACAAGATAAAATGATACCTAGATCATCTTATAGGGGGGAACTCTGACAAAACTGCTCATTTGCATGTCGTCACCTCATCTGGTCTTTTCTCAGTGAATTGTATGAAAACTCCTGGTCTGGCCTTGATGGCAAGGATTTGAACATTTCACTAGAAATACCCTGACACAGATATAGACATCTTAACTGCATTATGATGGAACTAATCTAACACTGGGAGAAGACTTCACTCATTAAGCAGCACGTGTATTTTCAGAGCACTGCCACAAATTATTCCTGGCTTCTTGTCTTGTGCAATCTAATGCAGAGTTTCATCTTGCTCCTGAAGTCCAAACATTATCTGATTATTTTTAAGAAAAAACAGAAGCTTTTGTAAAATTTGCTGATCAGCTGTGCATCATAAAGTTATCACGGACTTTCTTCTGGAACTGGGAGGGGAAACACAGTTATTCTGGTGTCTAACCTCAGATCTGCACCAGTCCTTTGCTAGTGTGAATTGAGGATAAAGGATGATATATGTTTTAAGCCAGTCTGTGAATACAGTTAAGGAATTGCTGTTTAGAGAAAGAGTATGGTGTTCTACAGCATTAGTGGGGGTTTTCTGTTATATTCTTTTTACAATAGAACATATCCTTTTCATGTTGAAGACATTTTCCTTTCTGAAATATCAAAACCAAACATTATTTGGAAGAATACTTTCTTATTACAAAAGGCATAGAAGAAGCTTGAAGAAATTATGCTTCAAAAGATCTGTTTTCCTCGACACACACTGGGGTGAGAATGACAGAAACTTATTATTATTTAATATACTTGAAAACATTCTAATGCCTTTGAATATATAAGCCACTTAAGAACACGTGTAATTGGTTCCTATTTCTCTATTTCTGTCAGGCGACTGTGACATCTAAGTTTTTACAATCAAAGCTAAAAGAGGAATTTTTCTCCTGACCAGGAATTAGAAATGGTTTGACCATCATACCATTCATTTAAATTGTGACAGTTGTCCAACTCTCCAGTGAAGTGTCAAGCTTCATTGTACAGATGGGGAGAAAAGACATAACATATTCACCTGAGAAGTGCAGAAGGGACCCTGCTGACCTGGCTTCTAGGCATCTCCCTAGGCCTGTGAAGAGTTTTGCTGCCAAGTGTATATGTCAGACCACTTCAAAATAGCTTTTCAGGGCTCCATCTTCAGTCAGACTCCAGTTCTTTTACCAGCCTAATGATCCAGTCACAACTACTTGCAGAGCCCTCCTCAACCTGGAAAGAGGCTCTGAACATGTTGTATAAACAGATAAAAGACAAAAATATAGTTTGATGATTTCACTGTTTTTACCTCAGAAAAGTGCTAGAATCACTTCAGTTAGAACAAGCAGCTGAGTCATGGAAAAACACAGGCAGATAATCAAAACCCAGGCTTAACAGGATCCAACAAAATGTGGGACCAACATACACTTTACGAATTCAAGAAGAAAATTTTGCCTACACTGAAAGGGCCTCTTTGTTAGAAAGTTGGATTATCTTTAATTAAGTGCAAGCGCACACATTTATGCAGGAAATTTCATTCCTGAATTCTGTTCAACTCTTATTAAGAATTGCCACTGGCTGGGTATGAACGGCTGTGGCCAAAGCCGGAGTGGATAGAGCTGGGCTGTGAGTTGTGAGGAAGTGGTACAATTGCAACTTCATGGCACATCCTGGGAAGCACAAGATGCACGGTCAGCAGCACTGACAACAAACAGGCACCAAACCTCCTTATAACACTACCTTCATTTATGATATTCAGATGTCCATGGGCAGTCGAAATGCACATAAAGAGTGAGATAATAAAGAGTGCATCATACAGCCACTGCACTGAGCAGGAATTGATCTTGCACATCAACAATGTTCACTTTCTTTTCTTTCAGAGTTGTAAAGATCAGCAGGATGTTGGTGATAACCAACATAGATTATGGCACAGGGATTGATGGGATCTTTATGCCAAAGTAGTTGTTTGTCACATGTTTCTTAGATGTGTCTCCTGAAATCAGTAGAAGTAATTTGGTGGAAAATCACCACCAGTCTACACAGGATCAGATTCCCATATGCTCTCTTATCTTGCTAATGATTTTCATTCTTAGCATAAAAATGCCTCATGAATAACAGTGAAGAAAGCATTTTTCTCTCTGAAGTATGAGTCTTTGTTCACAATATGATTATAAATATTTTTGGTTTCATGATAACAACAGCTGATAACTCTTGGTAGCAGAGATTCAGACAGTTACACTGGGGCAAAAAGTTTGTTCGTAATTACAAATCAGGAAAAAAATATTTAAAACAATGACAGTAGTCTTGAAGTATGGTATGATATAGTCTATAGGACAGCCAGCCAGCCAACACAGTTCTCACTGATTTGAGTAGGAACAGGATCAAATTCAAGATCAGACAGAAACAATACAGTAAATCCTCAGTATCTCCATCACAACAGTATTCTGGATGTCCAGCTCAAAAAGCAGTTTTATTAGGAATAAAAGCAAAAAAATTGGAAGTTTTATCCATTACAAAAGATCATAAAAGGCAGCATTGTCAAAGATAAATCATTATTGTCAAGCAGCTTGAAAATATGATGTAAAGGAGAAAGATACATGGCTTTTACTACTAGGGAAATGCAAGCCCAATTATGTGGTACAAACATAATTTTATAGTGCAAAATAAGTGAGGAAACTGTTCACATCCCAAGCAGATGCCTTCTATTTCTAAAGAAAAATCATCTTATAGCTTTAAATCTTGTGCAGAAAACGTGCTTAAAACATCAATTTGAGCATTCTTTCTTTTTTTTAACTGAGTATATAACAGGAAAATGGAACTCTGAACTCTGGAATGTTGCTGAAGGATGCTAAAGCCTGGATGCTCCAAAGAAGTAAATAAGTACATCCTAGTGAAACTGGGGGAACATGCTAACCGCACAGCTAAAATATATGTATGTTCCTAGAAAAAGGTCAAAATTATCTTTGCTGTGAGATTTTTACCTTGACAAGTTGATATCTCTGGTTGAATCAACACTACAGGTATAGCAGGAGTGGGAGAACTGCAAGTCAGGATGCGACCGTTCCCTCATGTCCAGATTTCCTTTCACAACACCTAGGCAGACAGGCAGGAGTCTATGATGAACTCTCATACTCTCCGAGTTGGGGGCAATGAAATGCATCAAGGCCTGCAGCATTGGCCAAGGAAAGCCTCTGCCCTATAGTAAATCCTCAGCCTATGCAGTTTACGGTTGATGCAAAAGCTTGTCAGTCTTGAAAATTATGCAGTCACAGGTTGCAATGTCTAGAACTGTTGCATTTAAATTGCTGTGTTCTGTGAGAGTTTTTAAAATGTGGACTTGAAGAAAAAGTTACTAACCAAAAAAATTCAGCTATGACTTGGGAAATTCATTACTCAAAGCTTTGCAGTTGTAGACTGGTATGTAAAACCTAAAGGTGCCTGTTATGTGATTTCATGTTAGAGGTTACCAGCCACTGCATCTCACATTTAACCTTCTCCAAGACAGGAAGTAGAAGTATGACTTGCATCCGTTCCTGCAGATAATTCTCAGCAAAGATAGCAGACCCAGTGATGGAGCATGCTTTCAAGGTAGTAACTGTGATAGTACCCTCTTTGCAGCTCTAGACAGAAAGGGCATATCTAGGGAAGAGGAGACATGGTCAGAGGGTTATTGCATTTTGTTCACGTGCAGCTGCTGAAATGTTTACGAAAGCATAACTAAGCAGGTACAAATCTGAGAATCTCCAAAAACTAAATCTCTTCAAGGGATCAGACCATTCCTTCCATCCAGGGACTAGCAAAACATAATACGTTTTTTGATTACCTTCTCTCTCTGAGGTCTATAGTCCGTGCAGCACAGTCCCCTTCACCTCATTGGCATGGGATTTAGCCTTCCCAGCCACCACAGCTGTATTTTCTCCCATCGTCCCTCAAAGGATCAGACCTCAGTGGATGTAAATCAATGTCATCCTACTCATGTCTGAGGGACTGTGCCACCTTGCAATAGYTGAAGGTCTGACCCATCTTGCTTCCTGAAAATAAGCTGCTTCTGAAATAAAATTTCGAACTTTGGTGTGATTACACTTTCAACAACTGTGTTAACTATTATTAACAGCAGCTTTTTGCAAACCTAAGCACATTTGCGTGGCAGGTGGACCTCAAAGATTAGGGGTTTCTTGATGCAGAGTACATTCCTTGAGGAAAATTCACCAGTATGTCAAACAGCTAATCTCAATCTGTTCAACAGAGCAATCCAAAATCAGATGTCTTTGGCCAATCTTAGCTACTGACATATAGGGTGAATCAAGACACATGTTCCAAGACCTTCTTCCTCATTTTCCTTCCACATATGGGATTATGGGGAGGTGTAGAAGGGGAAGAAGATAGCTAGCTACAGATCACTATTCCAGATCAGCAGCCAATCTAGCAGATTTTCAGATAGGAAATGTGTAGGAAAAGAGTAAAATTAAAGTAGTTACTTTATGAAAGACACCCATACTTAGCAGCCTGTGGTGAAAATGGTAGCTAAGAACATTAATTATCTCAGTCACATTTCCATTTTCTACTGCACTTCTTTTTATTGTGTGGCACGAGCAAGAAAGATGAAACATAATCACAGTGTTTTTCCTAATAGGTCTAGAATGATCCCATTAACACTGGATTTATTCACTTCTGTGATGCCCGTAATAGGACATTCCTACTTGAAATGCCACTTGCATTACTGCTGCATAACTTCAAGAGAAACAAGAATTGGTAAGTAGGAATATTTTAGGTACTAAGGAATAAGTAGTTTCTCTCTACTGTTTTAACTCCTTTAGTTTATGCTTAGCAGATAATTTGGCTGTTTCTTTTACAAATAACAATGAGTTTTGGAATGAGGAATTTCTGCCATGAAGAATTATTTATACTGAAACAAAGAAATAAACTCAATAGCAAATGATGCTATTAAGCAGATATTCTTTATTAGCAGCGCTGGGGTTGCACTGGGGATTTTCCACCATAAGTGCTCCCGCCAGGCAATCAAAGTAACAGTGATTTATAGAAACTACTTCTTACATATTCATCACATTTCTGGGAAAAGGCGGTCTTATGATTATGAGTTCCAGGAATTCATTTACATAGTCCAAGCATGCGCAGTAAAATTAGGCTTAGGGTCTTTTCACTCTCTGGTGGTCGTCCATAGTCTTCCTCACTTGTCCGATGAATGACCTTTTCCTGCGTTGGCATGGTTTCATCTTCTTTTTGCATGCTCCGGACCTGTGTTCTAGTTCTATTTTTCTTGTTTTGTGCATGAATACTCCAGATTAAAGAAGTTACGTGCACTACTTATTTCCTTCATTTATCATGTCTAGATGACCATTCTTCTATTGATACAATTCTCAATGCACCACAGTTTTGCCATTATTACAATTTCACTATACAGTATTTTTTCTTCTATATACAGCAATTATTCTTCTATTAATAATTATTAAAATCTCAATATGCAATGATTTAGCAGCATTTCCTCAATACTAATGAGTACTTAGTCTCTATCAGTTGACTCTTCCTCATAATAATTAGTGAGAAAACATCTTAAACCAAGTACAGATCCTGACTTCCCTGATTATTGCAAACATTTTGGGTGATACATTTAAGCACTTAACAGAGACAAATATTTAAGTTAAGAGTGTGGTTGTCCTTGGCTTATACTTTGGTAGTCAACAACCAATGAATAGAAACTGTCAATTCCAGCTCTTAGCAGGCTTACAGTTTTAATTTCCATCTATAACAGGTGTGGGGTTTTTTAAATAATGGTTAAGCGGCACTGTAAATAATTACATATATAACAAGTAAAACCAGACTGAACATCAGAGAAAGACTTAAGCCTATGTTTTTACCTAGTGTTTTTCACAAAATTTAGCTTTAGAATGTTATAGCACATTCCACACCAAAACCTACCAGTTATACACTAACAAACTGCAAAGAAATCTGTTGGAAGGATACATTACCTCCTGGGAAAAACCACAGCACTGTCTGAAGGCACTGTGCTATGCAGTCACAAAGTTGTATGGGACCATCAGCCTTCAAATAAACAAGCAAAGGCCCCAGTAAACAGAGAGGAGAATTTTTCATTAAAAAAACCAAAATGGACTGAATGCTATTTTTCAGAATGAAAATTAAAGACAGATTTGAAGTGCCAGTGAGAAGGCTTAAAAATCATCTACCGATTTGAACAAATTTAGCTGGAGTGAAAAATGGACTTTGTAAAACAAAGTAATTTCAGAGATGTTCAATATTACAAGTGCTGAATTATCAGTGAGATTTTTTTAACAATTCAGCTACTTCACATATCTCCAAGATGAATGCTTCTGTCTTCTGGGAAGACATAGCAGATGACTTAAGAAGATTACAGATTGTTAGGGAATATTGCAGGGAAACCACTGGGCTTTTAGATACACTACAGTTCCAGCCAGTATTTAAATAAGGCATTATGTAAACTTATTTATATAAGGCAATTGAATCTTGATTAAAATTGAATAAGTCAAAATTCCAGGCTCAGGAGTAGAAATCTCTCCCAGTGTTCCCTACTTCCATAAAAGCTTCAGAGCCCCTCGTCAGAGGGAGAAGGCCAGCACTGCTTGAGCAGCAGTTTGCAGGAGGATTCATGATGCCACAGGACCTGCTGCAGACAAAATACTCACCAGCTCCCTGCGTGATCCAAGTCCAACCCAGACACATTCCTTCCGGGTTTGCTACGAAGCAGACTAACAGGAGAAATACAATCACCCTGTGCAGGTCTCTCAGATAAGAGAAGGCAGAATTTTTATTTAGTTTGTTGCACTTTGCATGAATGGGACCAAACAGTTTCTGTATGTTCATAATGGCTACATTAAAAGTTCTGGAAAAACAATTTTGAGCAGAACAGGTCAGACAATGCATACCTTTCCCTGACACACGCTAAACTTTGCATAAAGAATTTAAAGCAGAAATATTACAAATCTGATATTCTATAGAGATCTGCAACAGCTGCAGTACCTTACAGGAGGGTAGTGCAGACTCTGTGCTTGCCCTGTCCTCTTCACACTCTAGGCTCATTGATTAATTAGAACTTCCATTGTACAGATATACACACACGTATGTTGTAGCTTCCCTTTCTGGTAAGAAGAAATTTTGCAGTGGGAAAGAAAGTCTGCACAAGGAACCTGACCCATAAGGGAGAAAAAGATAAGAGGCAGCAAAAGTACACATTTTTGTGTACTTTTTCAGAGTTTTCACACAATTTTCAGAAACAAAATAGCTGGCATTTCAGATCTTCATATTTATAATTTAAAAAATCATAATTGAAAAATCTAGTTTTTCATCCAAAAGTATTTTTGATGGAAATTTTGTGATGGCTATTTTAACTGCTAAGTACTATTTTAGACAATAATTCAAATGTTTAAGTTCCTATACTTCTGGAATAAATACCTCAGTTGGTAACATATCTACAACTGACACAGAAAACTAGGGAAAAGATTTGCTCCCCACAAGAAATTGCAACCCAGCCCACACCTCCTCCACCCTCCTTTTTTCTCCATAATTTTTAAAAGACAGATTCTTTGGAGTACATCTAAAATTAGGGCTTTTCTTATGATTAAAAGACATGTTAGCATAGCTTTTAGTGTTAGGTTCTCCAGCAATTCTGTCTTACAGTTTAGAGACCTTTTTCTTCAGTACATTCATGGCAAACAGAGTTCTATCACAAAACCATGCACACAGGTATTACTTGAGTGTTTTTCTAAACACACACATCAAGAACAATCTGATTCATTTAAAAGCTTAAATTAATCAGAAGAAATAAGCCAGGGATAAGAAAAGTACAGTGGGATAACATACATAATTACTAAAGTATTAATCACCATGTGTTTTACCTGCTGCATGTTTTTTACCTTGATGAAATAGCATTGACAATATGCCAATTAATAATACTTACAGCATATCAACATTTTAAGTGTAAAATACACAACAGGAAAAAGTAGGTCAAATCCGGGAGAACTGTAAAAAAAATCCCGAATCCTGAACCCAAAATTTAACTTGCTACAATCACTGTATTTCAAGGCAAAACAAAACCCAGTGTCTATTATTAGGTGCTTGATCCTGTGAATTGCCAGTTGCTTCCTGGGAGATGCTAAACACCAGGAGAATCCATAAACTGCAAAATCCAAGTATAAACTGAAGCTCACAGTTTGAGATGGGTACAATGAATTTCTCAGGAGTTGCCCAGTGTATTTAAGATATCCCATTTCTTAATCACTGTTTAGTGTTAGAATATGTTGTATGAACAATGCCCGCAGATAAAGCAGTGTTTAGTACACAGGAGTTAGCTTARGTAAGCCTCCCCCTGGCCCAACATCAAGACAGCTGAACTTTTACTTACCTTATGAAGGGCATCACTTTGATCAAATTAAGACATCAGAAGCAGATTAGCCTCTATAAATGAAAAGACAATAAACAAAAGCTCTCATTACTGTCATTAAAACTTTTAAGAGAATAGAGATGTCAGAGAAATCTAATTAAGACTACAAGTAGAAATAAATCTTGTCTCTGAAACCATGACAATTAACTGCAGAAAGAATTGATATGGTAAATACTGACGTATTATAAATCACGACAGAGCACATTCTCTGACAGACATTTTAGCTTTCATAAATCAGGTAGAAGTAGAAGAGATGAGGTGCTAAAGAAAAGGAGATACCAGAATGTGAAAGTGAGGGAAATCTGTTATTTTTTTTCACAAAGATTTTTTTTTCTTCCTATTAGCTATGCTGCTACTGCATACAGTGCAAAAAAGATGGAAATCTGATGAAGAAACTCTCAGAGCTCCTCCCAGGGTAAGGACAGTTCATCAGAAACCAAACCTGTTCGTGGGTGTAGGTCAACTGAACTGCAATGAATGCAATAGAGCAGAACCACCAGAGCGTAAATTATCTCGTGGTTTTTATAACTTAGATGGTATAAATGATTAAGTCTTAAACAGTTCCTCGGCTGGCTTGGTCTTGTTAGCATAAGTCAGCTATTATATCAGAAAATTAGTTTTCTCCGAGGTTCTGACAGCTACTTCCTTCCATTGTCTAAGAAAAGATTTACTGAATTCAAAAATTCAGTGACACTGTCGAAGTCCAGTCCCTATAAATCTTTCATGAAAGGATTCTTGTCATTTTTGTAGAATACATGTAACAACTACCAGCAGTAGGATGATGAAATTCATCCCTTCATTCTAACTCATTGCATGACACGAGTTCTCTGATTTAATTTAACAGTGAGAAAATTGTGAATAATCATCCCCGCCATTTCTCTGACAGGATTGCTACAGTATAGCACAAACGAAGTACACGAAACTTTCCAGATGTAGAGAAGCTGCAGGTTTTTTTGGCGGGAGGGTGGGGGGTGGCGGTGGTGGTGGTGGATCTCAAAGTATGGATATGTTGGCATAAAGCTGGAGAAGGACACCAGCAGAACAGAATTCTTTCCACATCTATGAGACTTCCTCCTTTGGCATTATAGCAACAATCCTCCTGTACCTGTAAATGAAATTAAACTCTTTCCAATATTTTCTTATTCTTGTGAAAGCTCTTTACAAAAGTGACATCACCATCTGGTAATATTCCTTCAGTCAAGCCTGAATGTGTAGCTTACACTGTAAAAAGGAGGGAAATTATGTCAAAGATTATGTTGAACTTCCATGCTGAAGTATTTTGGGACCTTATTTGGCAAAACATTCAGCCTGGCAATAAATTAATCCTTCACTTCAAGTGTTCCTTAGCTCTCATTAAAATCAGTGGACTTCTAAGCATAGGCTTGAACTGGGCTAGAAAACAGAATGTGTTCAAGTCCTCTGAAAAAGCAACACACTATAGATCCACATCGCTCACTTATATATTGTACAGGTGCTTTGAGTTTGAGTACATAGCAAATCCACAGGGAAGAATTACCTCTTTCTGCTTCAAGCCTACAGTGGTGGTGATCAAGATAGAGCACCCTGTCTGCGTGTGATGAGATTTCCATGCCACCAGTGCAAAGTAGCCAAACAGAAGCTCCTTTGTCAACTAGGCTAGTTGTGAGAAAGTGCTTTTGTGCAAAAGAAAAATCCAAATGAATAGGGTGTCTGCAGCCTCCTCTCTCCTCTCTGTAAATACATTCATCCCCCGCAACTCACAGGCTATTGCAGCATGAAGGAAATGAGTTTTTGTGGTCATCTCTTATTAAAATACTGGCAACTGTAGCAACAGATGCCATACTTGAGGGAGTTAATCACTCATTCCCCCCCTAAGGGGCCTATCTTCTATCTGCCTTCACTATCTTCTGTGCTGTAGTAGTGTTTAAGGGTCCATCTGCCCATCTGACGCAAACTGTAATTTCCCTCATGGAAACTTACAGATTTTCACCCATTGAGACTTCAGCCTTAAAGAGTTAGATCGTGAACTTGCAAACAGGGGGAAATGTTCAAAGACTCAGAAAGGAAGCTCACTCACAGAAACTGTCCTGAAGGCACTCTGATACAATCCTGTCTGGTTCCGGCTGGGACAGAGTTAACTCCCTTCCCTGTAGCTGGAGGGGGTGCTGTGTTTTGGGTTTGGCAAGGAAAGCAATGTTGATGGCCCATTGATGCTTTGGTTGTTGCTGGGTGGTGCTTGCACCGACAGCCTCTCCTGACCTTCGAGGTGCAGGGGGACCTGGGGGGGAGCATAGCCGGGGTGGTTGACCCAGCTGGCCAATGGGGTATTCCATACCATGTGACATCATGCCCAGCTTAAAAACCGGGGGCGGTTCCTTCGGGGGGTAGCGCACGGTTCGGGCGGTTGGTCCGGAACACGTGGGGGTGAGCAGTTGCGCTGTGTATCGCCTGTTTTGTATATTCTGTTATTGTTGTTATCGTTGTTATTATCACTGTTCTACTTTGTTTTATTTCCATTATTAAACTGTTTTTATCTCAACCCGCGGGTTTTSTTCCGTGTGCCCTCCCGATCCTCTCCCCCATCCTGCCGTAGTGGGGGGGGTGAGCGAGCGGCTGCGTGGTGTTTAGCTGCTGGCTGGGGTTAAACCACAACAAATACATATAGAGTAAGTTCAAAACCCCTTGCCTATCTCCCAGAGACAGAGAGACTATAAAGCAGACGGGAAAGGGCCACTGTAATGACTCTTGTTCTCTAAGAATCCAAAAACAATAAAGAAATTGCCTTTAACAGTATCAGTTACAGATGCAGGACACTTTGCTTTCCTATCCTCTGGCTGACTCGAGCACTGAAGCTGTACCCAAATTTTTGGACAATGCTACCACCCCTGCGTGGAGGGCTGGAACTCAGATGCCTACATTACATGAAGCAGGCCAAAAAGATACAATTCTGAGAATTATTTCTGGAAAGACTTGGAGTCAGCATGGCTCTATGGTGGAGATGAATGAACCATAATGGTGTTCCTTATCTCTACTTCTTTAAAGGTAAACATTTGAACTTCTCGAATATGGGTTGCCTCCCCAAAAAAAACATCTTCAGATTAGAATGAAGCAAAGACTGTCGTATGTGCTCGTGTGTCTCCTACTTCTATGTTACTGAATGCATCCCTCCCATCCAAAATGCCCTCTTGAATCTCTGACTCAGTCAATCTGAATGACCTCTGGGGAGACAAGCTTTGCAGGGATCAGTACCACCTCCTGAAAAACGAACACCTCACCGAGTCCCAGCCCCTGAGAGGAGTGCAAAAACCTCTGGTAACCATGAG
The DNA here is from genome assembly GCA_030449065.1 of Oceanodroma leucorhoa. Lineage (NCBI taxonomy): Eukaryota > Metazoa > Chordata > Aves > Procellariiformes > Oceanodroma > Oceanodroma leucorhoa. Next base: position 294,195 of record JASVER010000144.1, on the reverse strand, counting down.
TCTGCTTGATCTTGTTCAGCACACTGGCCTGGGCCCGACGCAGGTGCTCTGTGACTTTTTTGTCTACAAAAACTGCCGTGAGGATTAATTTTGCTCTAGAGGAACTAAGTACCCTCCATTCTGTTAATATTTGATCTTGTGCTGAAGCCACACAGGCTCACAGACACCACAAATCAAATAGCTACCATTGTCGGGGTAGAAGCCAAGCCAAATCAAAACAAAACCCCATGCCAATGTTGATGATTACATCTTCATCAGAAACACCAGTGCCTTCTGGAAATTCAAATGTCATGACTGGAATTTGGGATTTATTTTCAGCTTCCAAAAGAAATGCCACACATGACATCTATGAAGAGGGTTCCCATGCCACTGGACAGACCACCTCCCTGATCTGAATTACTGAAAGCTTCACAGAGCCATATCTTTCAGCTGGCATAAACTGGCATAACTACTGATTTCAAATGAACTAAACTGATTTATGCCAGCTGAGAGCTGGCCACTATAAATTAACAGATATTTATGAGCTGCTCAGAAGTCTAAGACCTGTGTACAACCTATTCCATACTATTTCACAAAAGCAGAGTTAATTTCTTGAGTTGCTAGTTTGCTTCTATTTTCTTTGAGAAGTGATAAATTCACCAAAGTGACAGTGACTTGGAGCTCCAGCTTGGCATCTTCCATAGTTATATGACATGACAGTAAACCATAAAAACTCATAGAATACAGTCTTTAAATCTGTTAAGTATAAGAAAGATCAACTAATTAGCCAACGACTTGGTACAAAAAGTGGGGAAGTCCAACATTCCTTTAGAGAACTGCAATAAATTGTGCTTCAGATTGTCATCAATAGTACCTCACAAAGTGAGATATTAATTAATTATTAATTAACTATGAGTTGAACACATGTGTCCTCCCACCTAAGGAAAGGAGAGCCAAACATTTATGGCATCAGCCCACACACATTCACAGTTTGTTTCCCTGATTATTCACTGAGACATGCGCATGAATAAAGATATCCTTGAGTAAATACCTTTGAAGTGAAGGCTAGAATTTAGATTTAGGCCTCTACCAGAGAAGCCAAATGCACCGGCAATCCTTCATGCATTTATTTGCCACATATTGCACCCAGCTATACAGTACAAAGATTCTTGTTTTACACATGAAGCACTGAAGCACAGAGAGGCTTAAGTCCAGATCCTGTAAGCTATTTAGGCACCTAATCTCAGTTGAGTTCAGCATCTCTCAGGGTCTGTGCCTAAATGATTTGACCCAGGTGATTCATGATGCTTCATGTTCTCATCTCTCAGGGTCTGTGCCTAAATGATTTGACCCAGGTGATTCGTGATGCTTGCTCTAGAAACAACATTTCTTCCATAGCTTACAAAGTTTAAACAATTCCAGTCTTACATTTAGTCACAGGCAACCTACCCATTTGAGAAATGTCATTTACGAAAGACTGTAAAAAAATCGCACCCTCTCACAAGAGCTAACTGAGGTCCACTGCTTGTTCCTAGCTTTGTTCTTAGAAGAGCAGAGTAAGACATTTTTCCACAGCTCTTTAGCACCCTCTATTGTTTTCTTTTTCTAATAAAAATTTCACTCTTTTTGAATTGCTGTGGCATTAAAAAAAATATATATATATGCAGTCTTCTTCTAAAGCAGCATAAAAACAAGGATCAGTAATATACTAGTGTGTACACCAGAAAGCAAGGAAAACAAGAGAAGGTTATAGGTAAGTTTCTATACCAATTCACTGACTCACACAAGAATGCTTTCTTGAAGACAGAGAGATTTTTGCTACCCACTTCAGCAAAGAGTTGAGCCTATGACTGCAGGAGTTTTGTCTAATAAGACCTGAGTAGTGGCTGCAGAATTTAACCTTATAAATGTAAAGTGGAAGCCAAAATACATAACATTATACTAGGACAACTATGAACAATGTGAAATAGGTCTAAAGATTTGTTAAGTGTTCTCAAATGCCAAACTTGTAAGACATAAGTCTATTTTGGATGGTTACAAAAAGTGCCAAATGGATTCAATTTGTCAGACAGTTTTTCAGCCATTGCATGGCTACAGACTATTATTACTCGCTACAAACTTCAAGGTGGGGGAGGGGGAGGAGGGGGGAAGGCAAAAAGCCCAACAGGCAAACTACACACTCAACGCAAGATTTAACTTTGAATTGGACAAAGTCTGTTTGCATGTGAAGAAATACAAGTGATCCGAGGATCTTCTAGAAATTCCTTAAATCTCTGAAGCTGCTCAAGAACAATTTTCATGGCTGCCACTTAAAATGCTTGTTTCAATCGAACTCACAAACTTGCCATCATTCTCTGAATTAACTCTTATTACTTTCTAACTGAGGAATATAACCAAATATTAAAGTGGCACATGTAAATTTGGATAGATCAAAAATTTAGAGCTTAATAAAGTTTCATGGAAGATACACAGAGTCAAAAATCAAATCCAAGAGTCATGAAGGGCCCGAGCCCTTTAAAAAATATTGTGACTCAATGCAAAGATATAAAAATTGTTTGGGGCCAGATAGAGTTCAATGTGGAGGTGAATTTAAAAGGAAGTACATCTGAAAAATCAGGAGCAAGTCAAAAGCAATGATGTAACTTATATCTAACTTCCTCCTGGGCTTTCTCAACAGGGCAGAAGACTTGCCAGGGACTTGCTTATGTAAGGCTGCTCCACAGAATTGTCTCACGCCGGAACAAGACAGATGGGATTGGATGTGAGGGATGGAGAACATCTTCTGGTCCCTGGGACAGATGGTGGGACAAGGCCAACATCTTGTCTAAATCTCCTGTCTTATATTAAGAATTTACCTTTTGACATTTCAAGTTTGTCTTCTCTTGTTACCTAACCCTGACAGAATCTTGGGTGTTCCAAATCGGAGGAAATTTGATTATATGGAAGTACTGCTAAATGTCAGTCCAGAGCAGATACTGCAGCATCTGAACTTAAACTCCATTTAGCCAGGAGTGAGATAGCATGTGAAATGGCGGAGCAAATAATTTTCTGTATTAACCCTGCAGTGCCAGAATGAAACAACTGGTAACGAAAGTTATTATTTTTCATTACTATCTTAGCAGCTGGTGGTTGGTTCAGAGAGTTCTATGCTGTCACCCTCTTCAATGCTTTTCTAAGACATACTTTGAAAAAAGGGATGGAAAGAATATAAGATAGCAGAGTTTGGTAGTGTATCAAAAAGGACAGTTAACATTTACATGTAAAGAATTCTTGAAAACCAAGGCCTTGCAATAGGAAATTAATAGTGTGTCTGATACAAAATGGGTGGGGATATCTTAGACAATATCTAATGGCAATAGTGAGGGATTTCCACTAGTTTTCAAAAGAGCAACAGATAGATTAATATTACAAGTTTCTGTAAAAACCTGTTTCTGTGCTCCATAAATAGCTTCCAATTTGCACTGCACCCAGAACAACTGTTTTGATCAATGTTTCTGGACAATAGTGTGATTTAAATATAGATCAATGGCAATCACACTACTCTGAAATGAATCCAAAGAATTACAGTCAGCCCAGCCAGTCTACTGCAAAAAAGAAGCAAAACTAGCACTCAGCAATATAAGCTGAATATTACTTCAGCATTTCTCCTATTTGCCTCCTCTTTTGAATGTTAACTACATCTGTGCTAGGTTTTCAAGCTCTTTGGTGGCAATAAATGAGTAGAGACTCTTTAGAAGAAAAAAAAATCATTAATATTTAACAACATTTTGTTGTGCTGGGATGGATCCTCCACTATCTTGTAACTTTCATTTTGTAAGAAGCACGGCTCCCATGACACCCATTTCATCCATATAAAAGGGAATGGGGAAAGAAGTAATAGCTGTTCTTAGTTCATCCCTTGAAAACAAACATTGTATAACCTGGGGAGAACCTCACCAGAAAACACAAGAAGACTGTTCCTTCCATTGTGTGGGAAAGCAGATATGATGGAGGATGGGGTGCCCTGCCATGGCTGGGTGCTTTCAGCCTGCCTGCCTGCCTTCAGTTTGCAGCAAGATATCCCTACCACCACATTATGCACCACTCTCCCAGTTTGGGGGCTGAATAAAGTATGCCCTGTCTTCCCTTGTCCATGCTAGAAGACACGGTCCCTTCTGTAGGCCAGGCATGGAAGTGTGGCTGTCAACTCTCCCTTGCACCCAAGTACTCTTCCAACATGTTTTCCTCATGCCAGGTCCAGCGCATCCCAAGATTCATGGACCAACATCTAACATGTCCCACTCTCCACACACAAAGAGGCATGAGTCCCACACTGAAAGTAGGCAAAAATATCACAACATAGTAAGAATCCCAAAATGGGATGGCCCCTTCGACAGATGGGATCTGTACAGCGTGCGGTGCGCTGGTCAAAGGCCTGTTTGAAGCTGCACAACCCAGTGTTCCCAGCATCTGAAGGGATGCAAGATTATCTATACTAGCCTCTCTTTCTTTATAGTGTTACCTTCAATAAACGGTATTTTAAGTGATACTTTACTTTTTTACTGGGATCATAACAAACCAGCACCTCCTGATGCAAAACAGAGGAAGAGGACAGGAGAGCTAGAATGCTATAAAAGAAGAACTGAGTGATCAGAAGGACTAGAATTACATACATGGGTGAAATTTAAATAGAACAACAGCAAAATGCAGTACCATTCCCTTAGGAAGCAGAACCAAAATATACCAATGCAATGTAGGAACTTGTCAGTTTAAAATGACATAAAAAGCAAAAGCTCTGACTCAGCTGCAGAAGTGTTATTGTAACAGATGTTGGATTAAAATTAAGGCACAAACTTCCAGTAAACATACAAAAAGTACACACATAACCTTGTGTACTACATACTCATGTTCAGGAGAAACAACTCCAGGTATGTACCAGCACAGAAAGAGATCAACATCACCTTCAGCAACAGAGTAAAAAAAAATACTCTATCGTATCCTGCTTAGCAAAATTAGGGTAGCACAGGTATACAAGTGGCTTAAATAAACATCTCGTGGTATAGAGGAGGGTTTTCTCATTAAGAAGAGGGAAAAAAATAAAACCTATCTCAGTGAAAGGGAAATTGTCAGCAGAATATACACATATAAGGCCTTAGTACACACATTTAAGCCACAAATCAGGGGAAGGCCCTAAGAGGATGATGGAAAAGCCCGTCAGAGGTGAATGAAGTTCAGAGGGAATCCGAGGAACTTGTGATGCAGCTTTTCAGAGTAATAGAAGTTAGCACAGAGGTACAGCTGCTTCCCTCCTATCCCTCAGTGCCTGTCTCCATCCTCTCACTAGGGCATTGACTAAGAATGCATGGATCTGGCTCCTCAGTAGGAATTAAGGAATCTGCTAGGTTTTACAAGGCAGGGACAGGAACACCCAGAATCTGTTCCCCAGCTCCAAAGAAAGAAAAGTTCATCGGCATGTAAACTCAGGGGAAGAACTGGGAAAGCAGAGAGCAGCAGGTGTTGGGGTGGATGAGCAGCCTCTTCAGGCCAACTTTTAAGAATGCAAATCACTTGTACCATTTGACACACTATTCCAATCACACAGCTCTCCTAAACTAGAGACCTAAACTCAGTGATTTAGACTAGCAGATGTTAATCCTTTTTCTCCACATTCTTATCTTAAACCTTGGGTCTTTTTGCAGATAATAAAACAATACACAAGAACATCATGCCTGTTCTTCAGATTTTTCTAGTACACAACAAAAAACCAATGTTTTAAAGCCACTTCTCTTGGCAAGACTGCTCCTAACTTCTCTTTATAGCTGCATGGCAAATTGGTATTCTTTCCCTCCCTCCAAGAACAATTCCACATTAGGATCCCAAATCCCTCACCAGTCCAAAAAGCTTCAATTCCAGATTACTCACCTGCTAAATGCTTGCCTTCTACTGCACTACTGCTACTTTAACTGAAATACAAGGTCAGGAAGCTAGAAATCTCTCCAGAAGCATAACTCAGCAATAGCTCATCTCAAATACAAATATCAGGATAACTAGAAAATTTATGTCAAGTTTTCTACTTTCAAGATTTTCTGCCATTGGAGGCAGAAATCTTGTCCAATTGCTTCCCAGGAACATAATATTGAGGCCCCCAAGCCCATGGCTTAAGTGTTGTCTGATGCTCAGTGCTGCATGACCTCAAGTCAATACAAGCAGCAAATGCCTTCCTGACTGTGACATATGGTCATGTCACACCTCAACTCATTTTCTTTTCTGACRAAGCAAAAACCCTCAACCTGAAAACCCAGAGGCTGAACATCCCACACATTCAAATAAATATTCCTAACAAAGAAGAAAAGAAAAACCCCTCTTGCCCTTAAGGGAGGTACAGCACCATTAAGGTGATGAACACTTAACACCTGAAATTTCTGCAGACCTAGTGACCCAACAGCCCAAGTGTCAATTGATTTAAAACAACAGTATAAAGCATGCATTTGCCTGAATGGTTTAATTATATCTTAAAATTTATGAAATGAAGAACTGATCCTTTTCTCCCACCCCATCTTATAGAGGGGTTACAGTAAGACTTACAGAGCCAGTCTATAATAAAAAAATCAGAAATTTATATATAAGCCAAACAAGGTATATGGTCCACATCAACATAAATGTATTATTTGCACTGAACTGTTTATACTGCCTGCCAACAGCAAGTTGTCAAGTTTTCAATCCATAATACAGATGCTGAATTTGTAGAGAGATGTTTCCAAGAAACATTCTCCAAAATTAACAGATATTTTGAGGAAAGCACCAAGTAATCAACTGGGATCACTCATATGAAGTATAGAATTGCTTGGGACACATACTAACAGGTATACTTAAATCCAACAAATGTGATCCTGAAATGAAATTAAGAAATACCTACTGCTCACCAACTTTCACTATCTATTACCACAGTGGATGTGCAGCGCAGTCCTACACAAAAGAAGGAGCTCCCTTAAAAATGGAGGGGAAAAATCCCCTCTTCTCCCTGGTTTTGAATTTTGGGTCTAGCAAGTAACCAGAAAAAGTCAGTGACTTCATATACTCTTCAACAGCCTTTAGTAGGGCTTTCAATATGTATGTTAGTTATGCAAAATAGTGTGTTCACAAAATAACACTTACCTAAAACATAGATCTGTGCCTGCACAGTTTTGGGAGCTAGTATCCCACTGACTCATTAATGAAGAAGTTGATTGCTCTGGCCAAAATTTTAAGTAGAATTAAGCCAAACACATTACAGAATTTAGTCTTATCCCCTTGTTTAACCATATAAGTCCTTCATCCAGTATACTCTGTAGAGAGTAGATGATAATTAAGCACAAATTATCTACTGTTGGAGTGAAATAAAGTAAGTTTGTTGAAGAGCATGTATACGCCTATGTGCATACAGCAGGAGTAAACATGACGAGACAGGAGAACAAGAGTTGGCACCAGAGAGCTCACTGAAGGAAGAGCCAGAACTAGCCAGCTGCTCCCACTTACCTGCAGCCTCAAAGAACCTTCACAGGGAGTTTCACAGACAGCTACAAGAAAGCAATTGTATACAGTCACTTGCAAGTATTAAGACCAACGTTCAGAATACCACAATTAAAAATTAGAATCACTTAAGTATATATTGTATGATAAACCACCATCAAATTCTGTTTCTGATAAAATCATTTGCTAGTCTTCAGAATAAGAAGGATGAAAGGATTGAAAACTGCAAGTGTATGTGGAAGAAGAGTGTCTGCTTCTTTAAGGGTATCTGGTCAAGGACCTTCTCAATCCAAAAAAGGGTTAAGAAGAAGAGGAGGAAACCATAAACAAGAACATAAAGGGACACAAAACTGACAGAAAAACGCTAAGAGAGGCAATGTATGTGGGAGTGTGAGAATGTTTATTCCAGCAAGGTTATCTGATTGAGCACATCCTATATTGGGATGATAAGGAAAATGAAGGAGACAAACACACATATATAAAACCTGACCAATTAGCATTAACAAAGACAATAACCAGAAAAAAAACCAAAACCTGGTCATTTACACTAATTGTTGGGCTATCAAGAAACTGCAGGCTATATTGCTTTTGGCTGGGATAGAGTTAATTTTCTTCATAGTAGCTCATAAGGTGCTATGTTCTGGATTTGTGACCAAAACAGTGTTGATAACGCATCCATGTTTTAGTTATTGCTGAGCATTGCTTACACAGTGTCATGACCTTCTCTCTCGCCCTGCCCCACCAGCAAATAGGCTGGGGGTGCACAAGAAGTTGGGAGGGGACACGGCTGGGACAGCGGACCCCAGCTGACCGAAGAGATATCCCACACCATATGGCATTGTGCTCAGCTGGGGGAAAAGAAGAAGAAAGAGGAGAGCATTTGGAGTTATGGAGTCTGTTTCCCAAATAAGCGTTACGTGTGAGGAAACCCTGCTTTCCTGGAAATGGCTAAACACCTGGGGGCTAATGGGAAGTAGTGAATGAATTCCATACTTTGCTTTGCTCCCACGTACAGCTTTTGCCTTACCTATTAAATTGTCTGTATCTCAACCCACAAGTTTTCTCACTTTTACCCTTCTGATTCTTTCCCCCATCCCACCGGGGAGGAGTGCATGAGCGGCTGCATGGGCCTGAGCTGCCTACCAGGGTCAACCCACAACAGAGGGAAAATGGGACTTTGCAACTGAAAAAGATGCAAACCTCAGGGACTAGCATGTTGGAGGGGCTGGGTGGAAATATGCCAACTGATGAGGCAACGCAAAGAGCAAGGGGGAGCAGGGAGGAACAAAGGGGGAGTAGGCAGAAAGGCATATAAAAGGGGTCAGTCAATACACACATCACCCCAGTCTGTCCTGTCTTCTTAAGTCYTTTCTTCACTCTCTCTGCATAACCTCCCTCTCTATCCTGTGTGTCTATGTGCTGCAAGGACTAGGTGCCAGCTACAGGGGGGAACAGCACAAGAGTGGGATTGGTGCCAACTACTGGAGTCAGACCGGGGGTGTAGGTTCCCCAGGGCTGTGGTATCAGCTACTGGAGCAAGTGCAGGAGTCACAGCCACTGGGGTGGGAACAGCGTGTGTCCCAAAAATCAGCTACTGGGGGGGGCGCTGGCATGAGTGAGCCAAGTGCAGGGCTTGGTGCTGGCGGCTGGACCAGGACCACGGGTCACAGCCCATGTACCTGGTGCTGGCTGATGGGAGGGCAAGTGTCTGTGTTTTCCCCAAACCAGGTATGCGTTTGCCATCAAACTTGAAGCTGGATGAGACAGTGAGTACAAGGGCCTGGGACAGGGCTGGGGTATGAGGCAGGTGAAGGGCCTGTGCTTATATCCAGAAGGACCCATGCATATGGATGCCCGTGGGACAAGAGTGTGAGTGCTGCATGTTTGCTAGTGAGCACCGACCTGGATGAGCTAGTGAATAGAGGACCCACGGGGCAGGTAAGAGGGCCAGGATCTGGGCAGAGGTACTAGGCGGACGGTACCAGTACTCGAGGGATCTACAAATGTGTATGTGCTTGTGAACCTAGAGAGCATTGCGTGTATGCCTGCACTAGTGACCTTCTGTCTCTGCCAGATGAAGAGGAGGAAGGGGATATGACTGCCTGTGCTTGTTTTACATGGGTCCTGTATGTAGATGCAGTTGAAGGCACAGCTTGTCTGTGGCAGTCTGTGACCAGCCATGTCAGTGTCATGTATGTCTGTATGTGTCTCTGGGACACAAGCTCAGCTTCACTGCTGGTTGAACTTGCAAGTGGGAAAGCAGCAGCTACATCCCTCAGCCCAGGGCATACACGTCCGTGGAACCCAGGTACCAGAGGCTGGGCTCCAGTAGTTGTGCAGGAGGAGTCGTGGGCCAGAGCTGCTGCAGGTGGTAGCCACTCCTAACATCCAGTAACAGAAATGTGCATTAGGAAAACAAAGCGTTAGAGAGAAACTGGATGGTCTTACAGTTATTTTGTAGTCCCACCAGTGGCTCGTAACTCTGTTTTGTCTTGGTGGCTTAAGCCGCAACAAAAATTTCCTGGCATAAAACAACTGGTTCATCATGTGGAACCAGCTAGGGCTGTTAATGAGAAGTATTTCTTCTCAATATTGGTTTTGGGGTGCAGCAAGAACGAGGCTGCTCCAGGAGTGAGGAGGAGCCAGGAGCAGAGGGTGGCCACAATGCAGGCTAGGCAGCACCCCTACAGCTGGGGCACAGGCCTGCAGAACCTAAACCAGGCAAGCAGAACCAGGTGGCAAGAGCAACAGCTCCCATCCAATGCCAATCCAGGCAATCCAAACATCAGTTCAGGAATAGAGTTGGGCCCAGGCCCATCTACARCGTAGCTTAGGGGAGTACAGGATGCCACAGCCTGAGCTGAAATAGGACCTGTGGACCCATGGACTGGGGGTGGGTCAGGGTCCATGGTGAGGCTGCTTAGGGCCAATAAGGCCCAATACTGCCCTCAGGGCTCTGACAACTGGATTCACAGCTGACAGCAGGTTTAAACCTGAATAAGAATTATTTTCCCTCTGATCAGCATGCGTGCGTCAACTGAATGGCACGGCTGAGCTGCATCCTTGTGCTGTATTTAGGTGGGAAAGGTAAGAAAGCACTGGGGCTGGAGGGACTTCACCTCTGTTGGTCCGTCTAGCCTCCTCCCCTCCAAAATATGAAATGGACATCTCACTGCATACTCTTGACCTGTACCAGCATTACTACCACTTCTATTTATTTTCATTAAAAAAAAMCAAACAACACATTTTCTTGCAATTATACCGTCTGATCTCTTTTTAAAAATAGCAATCATAGAGCCCACATAGCTGAGAGGCCATTATCACTAGTTCTTATGCTATACCAGAAAAAGCCATTTCCACCAGGTTACACAGAACACATTTTTCAAAGGAGAAAACCCAAAGATTTCAAAGTCCACTTTCATAGTGCATGCTGTATCATACTCTTGACAGTTTTTCCCCTGTCCTCAGGAGAAAACCCATGAATATTTATCACATACCTCTTACCATGCAATCGCCGTAACCTGGCATACAGCTATTTTCATCTTACAGAGATTTTTTTGTTAATTGCAGTTGCCCATGAAAACTAACAGGATTTGGAAGATGCTTTCTGGTTAGTCTGATAGAAATGGTGGAAGAAGGCAAAGAAGCATAACATTCCCAGGCCACTGCCTCTCCTTCAGCCTTCTCTTGACCATTTGCACCTGCAAGAACAGAAAGATTAATTGCTCCCTTAACCTCAATGTCCCTTGGAAAAAAAAAAAAAAMCACCAAAAAAACCACCAAAACAAAACCAACACTTCTGACCACAACAAGAGTTACTGTTTAGCAGAAACTCCCAGTCCCATTTGGCAGCAAACTCACTCACTATTTCTAAAACAAGAAGTTTCACAAGATACTCAAAACCCTGTGGAACACCAAAGGCTATACAGAACGTGGCTGGATAACAAATACAATCACACATGGAATAAGGAGGAAAAGACCTCAGCAGATAACCAGGAAGAGGAAGCAGGGGCAGTACTCCTGTCAGTGGGACTTAGTCATGCTCTTGGCTGCTCAGCATCAGAGCCTAGATGCAATCTCACCATGTCTGACACCATGGCGACACAGGTTGTACAACGCTTTCCACCTGGAAAGGGGAAAAAATGTGATCCACAGATAACTTGGCCTTTATTTCACACCAATTGCTGTGTTCACACATGTCCTCATATGATATTCATTCTGTACATACTTTCACTGCCCACATTAACAAGGTAATTCAGACTGTTTATCTCATCCTCTCAAGCCAAGAGCTAAGCACACCAGTTCAAGCACTAACAGAACTACTGATGTATGCTGGAGCAAGTCAGATCAAAAGATACAACCAGGTACAAACAGACACTGCTAAGCTGTTGGTGCTCCTTAGCATGTTACATCCTGTTACATGCTGGCAGCCACAGGAAGCTCCTCGGCCTCAGACACATTTCTGCTGCACAATGTGCAGCAGCATCGGGTCCATATACATCACTGCTGGAACAGAAGTCAATCCAGTACGACTTCAGGAGGGCTGTGCTTACCTGCCCAGGCAAATACCAATCAGTCAACCCTCCAGAGGCCTCTCCTGCTCCATGGAGGTATGACAGCTTGCTCAGAGATCCCTCAACTTGGAGCTGCGTTGTCTAATACTGAATATACCCAGCAGCAGCTCCAGAGGTCAATTCTACCTCTGTTTGTCGTCGAGAAAAAAAATATTACCTTGCCTTCCCCACAGCTCAAGGCATCCCAAAAGCACATACAAATTTCAGTTTTGCTCCCTGTAATGCTCAGATATGCCAGCTCCCCAGTGTTGTGTCTTTCATAGCACGTAACTCTTCACAACAATGGCCTTCTGGATGAAGAGAAATTTTGAATAATTTCGTAAATATGGAAATAATGTCCATCTGATGGTTGCATCTAACAGCATATCACATGAGAGTACTCCAGCAACCCGTGAAAGTTTTCAGACTTCAGGGAAAAGGCCTCAGGTTGGAAAATGACCGAGATCCCAAAATGTTCAGGCAAGTGCCGGAATAAAATACTGAAGCGAAACATCCTCATGGAGCAAGATAAAGTGGACAATTCTTTTACTTACAATATCTGTAAAGAGAAAAAAAACACAAATCCAGTTTAAAGCCGGTAAAATACTTTTAAAATTACATCTTCTACAGAATGCCACCATAATAAAAACCAATAACTTCAAAACAAAGACAACAAGAAGAAACCCATGATTAGTCAGTCTGAGTTTTCAACTTGATACTTACAAAAAGGTCTGGCTTAATTTTTTTTCTATGTTTTTTACATTAAATGCCTAAGGCCTGAAGCTTACTGCCTAAAAATAGAAATATTAAAAGTCCTCAGGTACAGTAAAAATAGTCAAGTTTCAACCAGACAAAACAGAAGATACACTGTGCTGTTGAGACTACAAGCATGGCAAACATCCCTCCTTAACTGGAGCTTGCAAGCAGAGCTGTTGCACTTACTACACAATGCTTTTGTGGGATTGACCTGCTGTCCAGCAAGCAGCTGCTGCAGCTTCTTGATGTCCACGCATGCCTCAGCCATGCTTTCCAGATCTCTGCCTTGAGCAGAACTTTGACATCCATCCTCTGATGCTAAAAGCGTAAGAACACAACACTTAGTCAAAACATCAGAAGGAGTTTGAACACCTGTAAGGACACACTTGATAATTACTCAACAGCTGGTACTCAAATGGGTTGTTTTTCAGAAACAGCAGTGCAAGGAAGAGAAAGCCCTGTTTTCCTACAAAGCTGTCAAGGATACTGTAAGAGATTCCCCCCACAAACACGAAACAGCCATTGGCCACTTTTCTTTTTAAGGTTTCCTTTGAAGACTTCAAAGTACTTTATGCTATTTTGTAAGGACTAATAGAAGGTAAGTACTGTTATCAGCATCACACTTAAGTAATGAGATCAGACAGACACAAGAGGCAACAAACAGGGAAACTTACCCCAGGGAGGATTTCCCAAGTCTTTAAAATGTGTTGTTACTGATACTAAATCAGTTTCTATTTTCAAGTTCATTTCTCCACTCAGGTTTGCTTCAATCACCTGCAATACAATCAATCTCAATTTTAGGCAAGCCACCTTTGCACTGCAGAATTACAGAAGAATAAAGTGCAGCTTTGTTCAAATACAAGCCTCCAGAAGCACTTCAGTGCCCTCACAGCTCAACTGTACTTTTTGAACATGGTTTGAACATTTGAATGTTCAGCTACAAAATGCATTTCTCATCACTCCAGTGTGAATGATCCTAGACCAACCTCCCTGGAATTATGAAAAGAAAGAAATTCAATTGCTCTCCAGTACTTTTAGAACAAGCACTGGCTTTGGGAAGTTCACGTGTTGAGAAAACAGCTTTAGAAATAAGAGACAGAAGCTGGAGAAATGCAATATTTCCTGCATTTCCATCCAGATTTTCAACAAACAGAAAGGCACCTACACAGTCCATATGACACACACAGAAAATGGGATGCACCAAGAGCTGACCTGCAGTTCAGTGTTGCTTTCCAAGACTTAAAAACAGACAACAGAGCAATAACTCCAAACAGGACTTTGAACTGCTAGAAATCCTGGAAAAGCGCTGAAAGCTTTCAAATTCCATCCTGACAAAGTGTCCAACCAGAAGGAGACTATATATGATCTTACACAAATCCCAAGCAGATCAGAGGATTCCTAAAGCACATCTAARCACTTGATTTCTGTGATTGGAAGAATTCACAATAATTTTAAAAGAGGCTCGTACCACAACCAGAATCTCCTATAGAATGGGGGATGCCCACAGATGAATGCTCCCAAGCAATGGCCAAGCACTATTTGAAAGAGCTTCTAAGCCCTTTTTGCAGCACTGATCTTGACCAGTTTTACTACCAGAATGCATCTAGCACAAATATTTAATTGTGGCACTTGATGTTTTTGTTCTTTACTAACAGGAAAGCACGTAGAGGAAGCATGTAGTCTGCCTCCTCCCTTAGAGCTATCAAAGTTATTTCACAGAGATTTATTTATTTTCCTGTTTTGGAGCAGGAGGTAAGGAACTTAGGAAGGTAGGTATGCCCAGTGTTGATATGCTACCTCTTCTGAGTGTTGCTGAACACCAAAGTTCAATCCCATCATACTGCTATCCTGTGTGAGAAGAGATCCTCAACTCTGGGAACAAAGCAGTTATACACTGTGTGTAATATAGTTGTGTATAAGCATTTCCACTGAGGACATGGGTGAAGGAAGGAGAGAGAAAAAATAAAAACCCCAGAAGACTGACAAAGGAGAAGAGTTTGAAGTGCCTACTCTTGTATTTGCAGGATGACTGCCATTTGCAAAATTGCCAGAAACCTAGGGTAATCTTTCAACTCTTCCAAGCCTTGGAAAGATTGAGACTGTACCAATTTCAGGATTCTCAGTTTACCAAAAATTTTCCATTTATTAAAATTGGTATGAAAAAGCCCCAAAATCAAACTATTCCAAAGCTCTATGCTTACTTACTAACTTTCATGTCAGTCAATTCTGGTGACTGTGAGAAACAACAACTGAAAAAAAAAGAACCCCTTTTCAGGCCAACTGCAGAGGGCTTCTTTCAGTGGAAGGCCCACCAGCACTCTAGAAACCCAGGGTGGACTGGAAACCCTTCATATCAGAATCTAAAGCATGGGCTGACATCCAGGAGCTATTAGTAGGATTTCCTTTAAATCCTACCTCAAGTTTACCTAAAGTTCATTCACACAGACACCTAACACAAAACTCACTTAATAGGCATTTCTTTAATGAAATCACCTGGAAAGTCTCCAGCTAGCTTCCTGAAGGATCACAATTTCTTAACCAGCTATAAAGAGCAGCTTGTAGCAACACAATGCCATGTTCTTTCAAGGATTCAGTACAAAGAGCACCACTTTCTGGGAAGCTCAGGACAAGCTCTTCAGTGTAAATCCTAAAATAAATCCCAACATTCTCTTCAGCCCTTACAGAGTCTTCAGGTGTCTTTAGTTCAATGTCTGACCCATCCCAAAATAAGATATAACATGGGCGCACCAGTTTGGGCAACAGGGAAACATGACCAAGATAAAACAAGGTCTGTAGGACACACACCTGAAGTGCCTTAACTTACAATGGAATTGCTGAGATTCTTCATTCTCTCCACAACACTCTTCATTGTTTTCAGCACTGGTAGGTAAATACTGACCTAGAAAGACATAAGAACTACATTCGCACAAATATTTCATGTGTGACTGGGATGTGATGCATTTATTTCTCCCTTCAATTCTATCTTATTTTGGAGTCAGTTACTTATTGAGTGCATGGAGCACAATATTTAACGAAATCAGCAAATGACTCAGGAATAGAGGAACTCTTTCCCATAATAGCAACAGGCCATTGCTCTACCAATTGCTTCAGACATACTATCCCAAGTCTGTGTTCAAAATAAAGTAGACAGGTTTTTGCAGACCAGATTCTCACATGAACCCACATCTGTGTTACTGAGCAGTTAATAGTTACTACAGCCAAAAAGGAAAGAACATGATTCCCATGGTACTGTAATCATTTCTGGAATTGCATCAGTGTAAATCTGAAACAACAGAACAAAATACATCAAGTTTCCACTGAGTCATATGTCTTCAGAATTTAAATACGCTTAGCTATGGAGGTAACAGACATCCATAACCTCAAACAGGAGCACAATTGCACATAGGCCTTTCCTTGCAACCCTGCTAAAAGTCTTGGTCTATTTGGTACCTAAACAGCTGAAACAGTATAAACCTATGTGGTTTGGAGATGCTCCTGCCTAAAGCTGTGCAAGTCTTTTTCTCCTACCCTTCCTCCACCCTGAATATCACAGCAACAAATGGTAACCACCTGCCCTGTTTTTACAGGTTCTGGACTCTCTTGTCAAGATGGAAGACATGTCCCATCCCTCTCCAAACCTCTAGCCTCCAGCCTTCCCTCTTTCCTTTCACCTCCTCTCCAAAACCCACCAGTAGTATACTCCACAGCAACAGCATTCCACTTGCAACCTCCCCTTTCCGTAGGGAATATAAAAACAGAGGCTTACATCAAAGTCTGGCACACTGGGCTCTCTGAAGTCATTCCATAATCTTCTTGGAATAACCCCCACAGGAATGTCATGTGTCACAATCCTACTGCTGCTTGATAAGGATGGCTTGAGGGAGAGAGAGGTTGCTCTTGCAGTTAAAAACAGGGCTTGAATTCTGAATTCAAATTTTTCAGACCCACTCTGGGAAATACTATAAGTGAGTGCCCCAGACACTCAGTTCCAGTCTTCTACAGGTTCCTATCGGTCCACTATAAAGCAGACTTCCCTTCTGAATAAGGAAGAGATTGTGAGGTATCAGTCATTAGTATCTGTAAGCTATCCTCAGAGCTGAAGAGGTGAATCTGTGAAGAGGTGTTAACAACAGAAAAAAGAATTGGAAGACAGCAGTTTGAAATGGAATGGCAGAATAATCAAAAGCAAAACAGAGCCAAACACTACACTGAAACCTCCTTCACCTAATGGCTTCAATGAGAAGACAATAATCCACAGATTTAGAGAATGAAGGAATGGAGAAAAGTAGACATTAGAAAAAGGTGTTTCAATCACATAGCTTTCATTCTTCCTCAACCTCTTCCTTGCCTTTTGGAAAATACAAAGCTGGTTCTGTGTGCTACCAACCACGATGGCAGGAAAGGCTAGTGAAATGGAAAATGGCATGATATTTCTTTACTTAGTTTTCTAGAATTACACCAAAGACTACCAAAGCTKCTATTTGACCTTAGGAAAAGCACTTCATTTTTAAGAGCTTTTTCTTAGTAATGAAGATAAAAGCATGGTTGCACTTACTAGCTCCACAGCAACTCTGAGACAGGGACAGTGTTTGTTAGTCAATTTGATCTTCACTGCCTTAGCACTCTGGGCAGTTTTTAATGCTCTCGACAGGTTCTCAGGCACCAACTCTAAATAGATTTCATTGTGTTCTGCAGCTACTCCTTCCATCTGAAATTCATCGAAGAAATTCCCCTACAATTTTTGAAAGTTGGGAAATAAAATAAAGCAAATGAAACAAACAAACAAAAAAGACAGAGGGGCAAGTTCTACCTATCAGACCTCAAGCTTAGAACTGCATGTGTACAACAGGAAGATTTCCTCTGTCTGGCATCACCTGCAGGAATCAAGACAGGCTGCAAAAGCGTGAAAGCCCATTGCTTCAGGCTAAAACTATTAATTTCAGATCCTCCCCTAACACCTATCAGTCCTCAAAACAAGGGGTATTATGACAGGCAAGTTACACTTTCCTGTTTCCAGTTTTGGGCAGGCCCTTGTGGGCCAGCACACACTGATACACTGAAGTGACAACCAAGGTAAAGGGGATGCCTAGCCAGAAACACCAGGCCTGTGCAACTAAAAGGCCATCCTGCAAAGCAGAGTGCCTTCAGTGATCAGACAGGCCTTGAGAGACCTGGCACATCTCAGGTGAGGGCTACATGCACAAGAAACGCCTCGTACGCTAAACCCAACTGCTTGCTCTGGTTTTCAACGACACATGGTTATTGAACTTCTCTGGGCTTACCTGGCACAGCTCACACCACATACCGACACCTCCATTTGCTACTTTATCAGAGAGGATGAAATACAGCTTGCTGATAGTAAGGCGCAGGGTGCAGGTCTTGGCTAACTTGGCGATTGTGTTAATTACACCTGGCGGAGAGAGGGGGACGTTTTAACGGTAAYCGCTTCACGCACCTCATCCCAGGGGCACAGTCTCCAAAAACGCAGCTCGTGCTGCTGCGGAAACTCTCAAATACCTGGGAGCAAAGGAAAGCGCCTCATGCTGCCTCCCCCCCTGGGAAAGGCCTCTGGGCCCGCGGCCTGGGCCTTACRGCGCCCGCCACAGGCTGGGGGCCGCAGGCGGGCACAGCCCTTCCTCTTCCCGTTCGCCGGGAAAGGCGGCCCCGGCGGCTCGCCGTGGCACAGCCGTCCTCCGACCCGGCATCCCCACCCCGGCACACTCACGGCTGAAGTGGTTGAGGCAGGCGAGATCCACGATCTTAGCCCGAAATCGCATGGCGGCGCCCGGCCCGCCGCCGGCCCCGCCCGCTGCCGCAGCACCGCCCGCCGTTAGCGGTACGAGCGAGGGCGGGCCCGGGCAGGAGTCAGTCAGGGAGAGAGCGGCCGCCGACCCAAGGGCTCCACGCCGGGAGCAGCCATTGCGGCCGCTCTCCTGCTGTGGCGGGGGCGGGCCCTGCGGCCTCGCCCCGGCGGAAGCCGGCGGGCCTCTTTCTGCAGCAGTGGCGGTCCCGGGAGGTGGGGACGAAGAGCTCACCTCAGAGCAAAACCTCTCGGCATCCCCAGGACGTATGTATAAATCCAAACATCTGTATGGGTTCCCGCGCCGATGTCTCGAGGAATTTTCTTCTTCAAATCCAAGGGGTCCCTTGCAGCAGAAACCATCAGCCCCTGGCAGGGGCCGGGCCCAGACTCTCCCCCTAGGCAGGGTACTATGCCCAACATAAAGCGATGGCGAGGAAGGAAAGCAACAGCCATGTAAGAAAGTAGAGAGAACAGAGCTCTCTAACGGGCCTTTCCTCTTCCCCATCGCTAGCCAGGCCACCCAGAAAGGGCTGGGCAACCTAAACTGTTTTGAGAAAGGAGCTCTCTGTCAGACTGGGCACCTCATGCAGCCAGACTCCCTTTGCCCAGGGCTATTTCAGCTTAGTGCATGGTGTGCAGGGGTTTATGCAGAGAATGGAATAGTTCAAGGAAGTATAAAGTGAGGGAATGCTTAAGCACTGTGGTAGAGCATACATACTGTACATACCTAATTAAAAAGGACTAGGTAATCAGGAAAGGGACACAGTACGAGAATTTGTATAAATGTACCTTTAAAAATTTACTTAGGCAATGTATTGGAAGCAAGCAAATGAACATGTACGTTCAGGTAATATCTACACTCTGAGTCATATTCCAGTGAGTCGTTTATACGTATAGAATTGCAAAATAAGAAATAAGTCAAGCTACACATTATGAACATGCTATAACATTAAAACCAGATAAGAAAATAAATGGAAAGTACCCTAGTGATGTGGCATTTCTAGTGAATTTTCAAATGTTTCTTTTCCATTTGAATATTCTAGGTTAGTCCGTCTTCTCAGACCTCTCATTACTGAGGGTTTTATATATTTGCTGTTACTTATATAGCTCCTTTCTACACTGATATCACAAACTCTGATCAGTCATTTCCTCTCTGAATTAATATTTTTCTTTTTTTTTCTTTTTTTTTCCCCCTGGAATGGGGCAATTCCCAATGAGGTCAAATAACCACAACCCGTGTTTCTGTGTTTCAAAAGCAATGATTTTATATGTTTTTCCCCTAACCTTAACACTAACACTGACCCTAACCCCTATTCCTCAGCCAAACCCTAACCCTTCTAGCTCTAACCCCTAACCCAAACTCATACCATAGAAGAGAATCATAGAATCATAGAATTATTTGGGTTGGAAGGGACCTTTAAAGATCACCTAGTCCAACGCCCCTGCYGTGGGCAGAGACATCTTCCACTAGGTCAGGTTGCTCAGAGCCTCATCCTCAACCTTGAAAACTTTGAATGATGGGGCATCCACAACTTCTCTGGGCAACCTGTTCCAGTGTCTCACCACCCTTAACATAAAGAATTTCTTCCTTATATCCAATCTAGATCTACCCTCATTCAGTTTAAAAGCATTGTCCCTTGATCCATCACTACAGGTCCTAGCAAAAAGTCTCTCTTTATCTTATAAGCCCCCTTAATATAATGAAAAGCAGCAATAAGGTCTCCCTGGAACTTTCTCTTCTCCAGGATGAACAACCCCAATTCTCTCAGCCTTTCTTCATGGGAGAGTTGTTCCAGCCCTCTGACCATTTCTGTGGCCCTCCTCTGGACCTGCTCTAACAGGTCCATGTCTTTCTTGTACTGGGGACCCCAGAGCTGGATGCAGTGCTCCAGGTGGGGTCTCATGAGAGCAGAGTAGAGGGGGAGAATCAGCTCCCTCGACCYGCTGACCACGCTTCTTTTTATGCAGCCCAGGATGTGATCGGCTCTCTGGGCTGTAAGCGCACATTGCCAGCTCCTATCCAATTTGTCACCCACCAGTATCCTTGAGTCCTTTTCCACAGGGCTGCTATGAATCCATTCATCCCCCAGTCTGTATTGATGTTAGGGGTTGCCCAGACCCAGGTGCAGGACCTTGCACTTGGCCTTTGTCCTGGTTCCTGCTGGGACAGAGTTAACTCYCTTCCCTGTAGCTGGAGGGGGTGCTGTGTTTTGGGTTTGGYAAGGAAAGSAATGTTGATGGCCCATTGATGCTTTGGTTGTTGCTGGGTGGTGCTTGCACCGACAGCCTCCCCTGACCTTCGAGGTGCAGGGGGACCTGGGGGGGAGCATAGCCGGGGTGGTTGACCCAGCTGGCCAATGGGGTATTCCATACCATGTGACATCATGCCCAGCTTAAAAACCGGGGGCGGTTCCTTCGGGGGGTAGCGCACGGTTCGGGCGGTTGGTCCGGAACACGTGGGGGTGAGCAGTTGCGCTGTGTATCGCCTGTTTTGTATATTCTGTTATTGTTGTTATCGTTGTTATTATCACTGTTCTGCTTTGTTTTATTTCCATTATTAAACTTTTTATCTCAACCCGCGGGTTTTCTTCCGTGTGCCCTCCCGATCCTCTCCCCCATCCTGCCGTAGTGGGGGGGGTGAGCGAGCGGCTGCGTGGTGTTTAGTTGCTGGCTGGGGCTAAACCACGACAGCCTTGTTGAACTTCATAAGGTTCACACAGGCCCACTCCTCAAGCCTATCAAGGTCCCTCTGGATGGCATCCCTTCCCTCTAGCAAATCAACTGCACCACTCAGGTTGGTATCATCTGCAAACTTGCTGAGTGTGCACTCAATTCCACTGCCTGTGTCATTGATGAAGATATTAAATAGTATTGGTCTCAGTACAGACCCTTGTGGGACACCACTCATTACTGGTTGCCACTTGGACATTGAGCCTTTGACTGTAACTCTTTGGATGTGGTCATCCAGCCAGTTCCTTATTCATCTAACAGTCCATCTGTCAATGGATCTCTCCAATTTAGCAGCAAGAATGTTGGGGGGGCCTGTTTCAAAGGTCTTACAAAAGTCAAGGTAGATGACATCTGTAGTTCTTCCCTTCTCCACTGATGCACGATTTGCCTTTGGTGAAGCCAAGTTGGCTGTCTCTAATCACCTCCCTGTCTTCCATATGTTTCAACATGTCTTCCAGGAGGATCTGCTCCATGATTTTACCAGGCACAGAAGTGAGGCTGACTGGTCAGTAGTTTCCAGGGTCCTTCTTTTCACCCTTTTCAATAATGGGTGTGATGTTTCCCTCTTTCCAGTCACTGGGGACTTCACCTGATCGCCATAACTTTTCAAATATGATGGAGAGTGGCTTGGAAACTACATCGGCCGATTCCCTCAGGACCATGGGATGTATCATCTCATCAGGTCCCATGGACTTATTTATGTTCAGGTTCCTCAGTTGGTCTCGATCCTGATCTTCTCCTGTGATGGGAAGGACTTCATTCCCCCAGTCCCTGCCTTGAAGTTCAGGGGCTTGAGAGATGTAGGAAGAGGGATTACCACTGAAAACTGAGGCAAAAAAATTGTTGAGTACCTCAGCCTTCTCCATGTTGGTTGTCACCAGCTCTCCTGTCTTATTTACCAGGGTGGGTACATTTTCTTTAATCTTCCTTTTCTGGCCAACATACTTGTAAAAGCCTGTATTATTCTTCTCGTCCCTTGCCAAATTCACCTCCAGCTGTGCTTTAGCTTTCCTGATCCCATCCCTACACATCCAGGCAGTGTCCCTGTATTCTCCCCAGGGATACATATTGCTGGTTCTACTGCTTGTGCATTCCTTTTTACACTTTCACTTGACTAGGGGGTCCTTACTCAGCCATGGTGGTCTCCTGCTTTCCTTGCCCAATTTCTTGCATGTGGGAATCGAGAGCTCTTGTGTTTTAAGAAAAATGTCCTTAAAAAGTGCCAGCTCTGTTCAGCTCCTTTGTCCCTGAAGGCAGTTTCCCAGGGGGTCCAATCCCTAATTCCTTAAACAACTGCAGGTTTGCTCTGCTAAAATTCAGGGTAGTGACCCTACTATTCACCTGGCCCATATCCCTCAAGATTGTGAGTTCCACCAGGGCATGATCACTGCAGCCCAGGCTGCCACCAATTTTGACATCTCTAATTAGTTCTTCCGTGTTGGTAAGCAACAGGTCCAGTAAAGCTTCTCCTCTGGTCGGGCTGTCTATCACCTGGATTAAGAAATTATCCTTGACACACTCAATTACTGCACTACTTTCATTCTTGTCTGGCTCTTGTGCTTAAAAGCTGAGAAACTCCCCTCATGTATTTCTAGGTCACCTGAAGTGGACTGTATTTGTATCTTTTCTCACCTCAACCTGCTCCCATCTCATTAATTTCCAGCTGAAGTTTGAAAGTTGCAATTTGACCTCCCCCAACCTATTTAACACAAAGGGCTGTTTGTTAGGCACTGACTATCTAGCTGTTTCAGACTTTTACCGTATGGGATATTCCCAGAGCTAAAGCTAAAACAGATGAGATGGTAATCACTTGACAGATTGACAAGCTAAAACCAGCACAGGCTAGGACAGTCCTGAGACCAAGCACTGTCAGGTCAGTACAAAATCTGTGACCTTAGTTAGTCATGGCAAAAATCATATTTACTAGGCTACACAGGCTGGGACTACAGCATCTCCAGTAAACTTACTGTCCCTGAAGCAAAATGATATAGATCCTTGCACAAAAAATATCCTATTGCCTTTCTGTGGTATGTGAAAAATAGTTAAAATTGTGGATGCTGACAGGTGGCAGATGATTGAGTGTATGTCTGTTTGTGTGTGAATTTCTGAAATTGAACTTCTGAACTGGGCACAAGCCCACTATTTGCTAGCTACAGCCGGTACAGGCTGGTTGTAAATTTTGATAAGACCTGAACTAAACAAAAGTGGCAAGTTCTGAATCATCTGCTTAATAAAGAAACAAGAGGCAGAACCACCGATTAGGAAACTCATCACGGATTGTGTTTCTGTGCATAGATTTAGATTGGGAAACCAGGGGCTGGGGGCTTGCAAAGAAGAAGGTGAAGATCCTGGCTGGAGGAGAGATCCCAGAAGAGAGAGGAAGATCCTGGAAATGATGGGAAGTTCCTGGAAATGGGGGCGATTCATGTAAGCAAATGCTGGAGGATGCCCAGTGTCCTTGGCTGGTAATGCCAGTGACTGCAGGCATGAAGATAGCATGAAACCAGCATAGCTTTCTGCCTGACTTTCCAGACCAGCAGCAGTCTCCCTGCTACGATGGAAAGTCAGGACCTAGTGAATATAACTTGAGGGGAAAGGGGAGAGGGACATGACAGGGAGTGTGTGAAGCAATCAAGTAGGGTAAGAGCTCTGATCTTGTTTTTTCTTAAATGAACGCCAATGTCCTGATCCACAGTAAGTTATCATTTACTCTGTCTCACCTGTAACACCTTGGCACGTAATGGACTACATTACCTCATTAGCACAATGTAGGCACTCCGCTCCTCTCTTGACTTCCCTGTGCCCTATATTCTCAGATGGGCAGCCTCTTCTGAGAACATAGTGTCACAGGATTCTGTCTATGCTGCTGGTGCCTAACAAGAAGCTTACCTTACTGCTCCTGCTTACTCCTACTTTTGCTGGTTTTGATCATGCCCTAGCAGCCTTTGAAGCTACCTAAGGCCTAAGTGGTGGCTGCTTTCTTCCTAGGGGGCAAGCAGAGCTGTGCTTCCTGAAAACTTCACGGTGAATGGGTCAGGTACCTGATTCGGGACTCAGCAGCTTAGGCAGAGAGGAAATTATCGTCAAGGCCTGGAGTTCTCACTCCAGGCTGATGGAAGTAGATAGGGCTGAGATCTTGGTCCTTGGCCTTCCCACACCCCTCATCATAGAGAAGATTTGGAAGACCACTTCCTACTTATGGAAAAAAAGGGGCTAATTGGCAGAGGGTGCAGAACTTCTGTCTGTAGAAGGCCACCACTAGGGCTCTCTGAAAGGAGCTGTACTGCCAGGACTCCACATTTTCTGCAGACCTATTCAGATGGCTGATTCCCTCTGAAATCTCATTACCCCAACTCTAAGTGGCTGGAGAGCCACTTGTAATGTAGCTGGTTGCTATGTACCGGTCCAGGAAGGTTAGAGGAGTTCTAAGAGTGGCACCACCTTCTCTGAGGAAGACTGATGTGAGGCATCAGGACAGTGCTGGAGGACTGTGCCAAAGGGCTGTGTCAGAGGAGCACACTCTTCTACTACAGGGTTCAAAGTGACCTAGGAAAAACTTAAGGTCATGAATCTCAGCATATTCTGTTGAATACTAAAATGCTTAAAATTTATCTGCAAAATGTATTAAGTGTTTGAAGAGAATTGGTGAATCAGACTTTCTTTCTACATCTAAAGAAAATAAAACCATTTGGTTTTCCTGGAAAGATTTAAGTTAATCTTACAAAATATGAACTCTCTCCATGGGGGTTGGAGAGGCGGTCTTGGGTCCTGATGCAGAGTAGTGGAGTTTCTCCCTGAATGAGTGTTTCAAGTRTACTGCATTACCTGTGATGTGCCCTAAGTGTCCTTAGTTTTAGGACTCAGCAGAGAATGCTTCATCGGTGATTAGTCTGCTCAAATTGTGCCATTGTTTTCTGTGACCATTTTTGGCACTCACAATCTGCTTGTTCCAAACACTTCTGGACATGTTCAGACCTCATGATGACTGGTTGTTTGCATAGTTCAGCTATATATTTTCTTGAACACATTTCTTGTTATTTGGGACAAGAGATTGGTTACATTTTACTTACTTCTTCTAAAACAAAAAGTCATTAAAGTTCATAGGCTTATACTAACAGCTATGCTAACTAGGCTTAACTCATGCTATCTGCTACATAATATGATAGAGAAAAAATCCGTCATAAGACCTAAAGAAATTAAACTCTTTACAAATGCTCAAAGATTTTTCCTTAAAATCACAGCCTACTTAATTGTTATTATTTTGATTACCCTTCAAGATATAAAAAATGTAGACATAGATTGCTTGATTTTTGTTAGATGTTCAGATCCTATATCATCCCAAGATGATATTCATGACACTCACCTGCCGCTCAGGTTATTGAGGCCACCACAGACAAGCCAACAGCCTTGTTGTGATTGGCTTTATAATGAAAGAAATGGGTATAAAGGCCAAGTGCAGGTAGGATAAACATTAGAGGACTTGTCTGCAAAATGTACTGATATAACTTGGTCAGTGTGATTACAAATATTTGATAATACTCTTACAAATTTACATTTTTTCCTGCAGCTCTAGTGGTACAACACTGACTTATGCAGAGATGGCACCTAGTCTGTCAATGACATATTTGTATCTATATCACAAAACAGCTTGAGATTTTTTCAAATATATTAGATGTGGCAGAAATACTGAATGTGAATAGAATAAAGCCTGTATGTGTGGTTCTTTGACAGACAGACCTCTATTTTTTTCATTAAATACTGCTCCATTAGCCTTTTGTTTTGTAAAGCAAATGTGGCTGCAGAAGATATAGCCCTGATGGACTGAAATCCCACACATGCAGGTAGATTCACTGCATCTTTCATACTTCCATCACACTTCACAATTCAACACACTTTCCACCTTTCACACGCATAGTTGCAGACTGCTTTTAGTGAAATGCTTGCTATATGAAGGTTAAGTGGGATTTGTGGAAGGAAGGTTGATCTAATCCCTTTAAATTCATGACATGCTGATACGTGTGGATCGCAAAAGGCTTAATGGACTCAACACTGCTTGCCTTTTCTGCCTTTGACTATTTATCATGTTGGGCTCCTGAGAAAACTGAACACAAATTTGTTCTCTAGCTTGTTTTCTAGACATGGTCTGTTTGTTAACAATGCTTTACTACCCCTGAAGGTTAAGCCACAATGAGAGGACAAACTTTACATATACAGACAATTTCCATCATTTGCCCTAAATAATAAAGAATAGAGAATTAATAACCAACTTAGGTATCAGAAATAAATTATTATATGTTATATACACACCTA
This sequence comes from Oceanodroma leucorhoa, assembly GCA_030449065.1. Classification (NCBI taxonomy): domain Eukaryota; kingdom Metazoa; phylum Chordata; class Aves; order Procellariiformes; genus Oceanodroma; species Oceanodroma leucorhoa. The sequence continues at coordinate 267,576 of JASVER010000144.1, read as the reverse complement.
AAAGCCTGCAAAAAATGGCTTTGTATTGTTCTGTGCTCTCATCAGAACTGACTAACAGGTGTTGCAGAATAAACACACACACTGCTTCGGGGCTTCAGGCCAGGCAGGAGCAGTTTATTGCTATAGATGTAGAAGAGAAGGCAGAGCAACAGAGGTTCAGCTCTCCATCCATACTGGCTTAAAACAAAAGTACTAGGGCATATACACATTTACAGCAGATATAAACAGTTTTGTGAAGGAGCCTGATATGGCAGAACAGTGTCTGCGCAGCAGAAAGCTTTGTCACAGCAGATGTGCTCCTCTGCTCCTGATAACACAGAACCTGCAGCGCTGCCCGTGCGTCTCCTCAGCCTGTCCCCCTCTCACTTGTGACACTGCTGTGTCCTTGGCCAACTTTTAGGCCTAGTGAGTCCTGCTGCCACACAGTTACCTGTTGTGGTTGAAAACAATTTCTCCCGCAGTGTTTGCTTCGTTAATGTATTTTTTCCAATTTTTCTGTTATTTACATAATAAATGAATTATACATGCACATGAAATCACGAGTTCTATGTTTTTCTGCCCACCTAAATAACTTAAAGTATACTCATTCAGGGAAGAAGGCATTCACACTGCTTAACTATGGGAATCTGACTTAGGTTGCTTGATGGCGAGACAAAGAAAGTAAAAGAAAAATCTGAGAATGTCAACCCTGAGAACCAAAGGGACACCGGGAGGGTGAGCATAATACCACAGGAAAAGGATAGATACTAGGAAGGGCTCTTTCTCTGTGTAAAAATTTTAGCTGTGTTATTGAGGCCTTTCCACATTAATTTGAACTACGAGTGGGTATTACTGTAACTGGTCTAATACAGTAACTAGGCTAAACTAACAGCACATTCTTAGTTCTATATACATGCCCATACAGGTAGTTGCATATATATCCCCTTTGTCCCAACAAAAGTTTGAGTGTAACAGAAAGGAGAATAGAGAACTTTAATTTACCAGGCATTCCCCCTGCAGCTCCCATAAACAGGCAATCATTTGGCTTGAAAAGTCTGTGACATCTGATCCCAGTCTGCTGAAGTTCAGCTCTGAACCTGTCTTTATCACTGGACCGAGGAGGTGGTAAGATAGCTTTAAGCTTTTTTTGGCTGTTATGGAAAACTTTGGTATTTTTTACATAAATGAGTTGAAACTGACCACTGTTTTTATCTAGATATTAAGGTTAATCAGTGTTTCCAATTTGAAATTGGATACTGAATGAAACACACCTTTCTCATACACTTTGTTTCAAAGTTATTAGTGAAAACCCCTATGTTAAGTGGTGCTTTGAGCAAGAAATTAGTAAGTACAACATAAGCCTACATAGGCCACAAACCAATGCTCAGATACCAAATACAGTCTTTAACACATTTTTTATGATATGGTTAATGGATCCATTGTGATGCATCACAAATAAAAAAATGGATAGTAATTGAAATATGGAAAAACATAAAAAGTGAAGAATGAAGAATAAAACACAACCTGCAGTTCCTTATTGATGAAGTAAGAGAACTTCAAGCTTTATTTTCTATCATCTTCTACAAAAAACTGAAATTGAAGTAGTTTTGAATATATGGACAATCACAAGAAACTGTTTTGAGTTAAATAATTTTACCTAAAACAAGTTGCGTGTATTTTATTAAAATAACATTACCTTCAGAATCCTCAGCAGGGCAGTGCTTGCTCCTCTTTGTACCTTCATGGCTAAGTCATTCCCATTTTCAGTTCAGAGACCTTGACTATATGCTGCTTACATGCTGTTTTACTTTTGGGCTTTAATATCGAGTGAATCACATAACCTCTGGTGGGAAATCCTACCAGCTTGCGGAGAAAACCTACCAAATCAGAAAATAATATGCTAGGTCTACAGACAAGCTGGTAGCCTGTAGTCGTTTAACCCGGCAGGCAGCCAGGTGCCACACAGCCGCTCGCTCACTCCCCCCTGCAGTGGGACGGGGAGAGAATCGGAAAAAAAAAAATTCGCGGATTGAGATAAAGACCGTTTAATAGAACAGAAAAGGAAAGAATAATAACAATGATTATAATATAGTAATGATACAATATACAAAATGAGTGATGCACAATGCAATTGCTCACCACCCGCCGAGAAAATGGCCAAAAAAGCGATCGCCACTTCCTGGATCCTCCCCCCCCCATTCATATACTGGGCATGACGTCACATGGTATGGAATACTCCGTTGGCCAGTTGGGCTGGCTGTCCCGGCTATGCTCCTTCCCAGCCTCTTGTGTGCCTGACAGAGCATGGGAAGATGAAAAGACCTTGAGTAGCAGATTACCTAGCAACAACTAAAAACATCAGTGTGTTATCAACATTCTTCTTATACTAAATCCAAAACATAGCACTAGGAAGAAGTTTAACTCTATCCCAGACGAAACCAGGACATAGCCTAAGACACATCTGTCTCCATATTTGTGCTCATGTTTGTTATAAAGAAGGGGTACATGAAGGTCCAAAGAGACTCAGAACTTTTATTAACAGATGTAGGGATCTTGTCTTCAGGCAGAGATTTGCTGCTGGGCCAATATTCCAGCGGTCATATGAAGCTGCCTACTAATATCACACTACAGTTGAAGCAATGAGCAATTACAAAATCTCAGAAGAGCCCTAAATGAATACTATACATTTGTCTCTAGCATCCTGAGATTTAAAAAAMCAGACCAAACAGGTTATTGCCTGTGCAATGAATAGAGAATCCACCATCATCAGCAGTTGTCTGGAGCCAGGCTCATGGCTGTATGTGAAGCCCAAGTAAACAGCTTGCACCAAGTACTGAGCTGTCTCCTACTTGATGCTTAAACCATGTCAGAATTCACTCTGTCCAAGCCAAAGCATGCAAAAAAAATGCAGGCTTTGTTTAGAAAGCCCAGGCCATTTTCAGCAGGAAACATTTAGACATGTCTAGGGTGATGTGGCAGCTCAAGGAATTTGAGACTAAAATTCAAAATAATCAAAAAGGAGTCCATTTGTGTAAAAATCTCCTTTATTTTCTTTCTAAGTCCCATTAAGTACCTATTAGCTCCGGAATGGTTTTGCAAAAAAAATAAATTTAAAAAGTGCAAAAAGTACTTTCATAAAGTGAGTTGCATTAAGTGCAATAGATGGGCTCAGAACACTCAAAAGCATTAACATTTTATTGATCTATAAAACCTTGAACAATTAAACAAGGTTCAGAATTTTGCAGGTGGAGACCTCCACCTACTCAGTCCAGTAACAGTGTCATTAAAAAGCCTGTCTCTGAAGAAACCCTTTCTCTCTAATTTGACAGTCTTTTGATAGTAGTCTCTGACTTTTCTTGATGAGAAAAGTTAGGATGGGAAGAATGTGAAGCTGTATGGTGATATTCCAAACTGATTTAACCAGCTAATTTCAGCTCCTTGAAAACAAATCTTCAGGTTCTCTGATTAGTTTCCATTCATATGTACAATTTTATCAGTTAAAACTAAGGGTAGAGCATGTMATTTCATTAGTCATTTCAAACTGGAAAACTTATAACTACTTTGGCCTTTTTAAAGTGTCCGTTTCAGCATTCCTTTTTGTTCAAAACAGGCACGTGAAAGCAGAAGGTAGGAAAGACAATACACCAGGTTTAGAGGTTTTGATAAAATAACTAGAGCTTAATTTTAAACAATCTAGAGTCTAGATCTTTCTCTTTTATGAAAACAAATCAAGAACTAATTCACACCAGAAAAGATTTGCTACTATACCTAGACAGATAGAATCATCCCAGAAAATACCCTAATGGTACAACAGGCCAACAAAAAATGGTAGCATAGCTCAAAGATGCTGCTTTTTGTAGAAACATAGTTTAAAACAAGGTACATATGTCCAAAATTAGTATTCCAGCAAGGGATGACTCTATGACTGAGCATACAGTAGAATACTTGTGCCAATACAGCATGCTAGGATACAGACACTCAGAAAAGAACTCTTAGTATAAAGGCAGCTATACAAGTAAAATAAATAAACATAATTTTTCCTATAATAGCTTATTCCAGCATCCTGGTCATCTACGCACAGACATAAAGTCAAACTGTTCCCCGATATTTATGACTGGTTTCTTTTCCTGGAGTAAATGTGTGTCTGTCAGGGATTCTTCAAATACCTCATAATACAGCTATGAATTCAGAAGCCTGTAGTACAGAATTGTCCTAATAAATAAACAATTGCACATGTTTACTGTCTCCTATATTTGGGCAGGGAGAAGTGCTAGGTGAGTATTTTAAAATGAGATCAATTCTGATGGCTAGCATTTTGTCTCAAAGGGCCCTAGACTGCTGAAATTAATTTCTTAGCAGCTGAGGCCGCTTTTCATGTCTTAGTTTAGGAGTATGAAAAGGCATGGAGGAAATGAAAACTTGAACATTCTCCGATACACGTAGTTTGGGACAGGCCACATGGTCAATGTTTGTGTGAGAACACAAGAAAGCAAAAATCTGCAAATGATTATAGAAATCTGAAAATCCCTGTTTTAATGGACTAAGTATTTTACACAAAATAGGATTTTAGTATTTGGAACACATATCTGGATGAGAAATTTACTTACGCAATTTCTGATTAATGACAATTATACAGATAAAGTTTTCCATATGGTGAAAATTGCTATACTTTCTTCACCTATTTATGGACAACAGCATTTTACAGCTCTTTAAATACTGTAAATTTGACACTGTGTGTAGAAGGTACAAGTATTTTTATATGAGTGATTAGTATTTAATAGAAGCAAACACCTTCGGTATTAATGATTCTGATTTTGCTTATTCAAATGCAGTTTGATTGGACAGTAGAATTAAAATCAGGTTTACATTCTGGCACATGAAAAAATTATTCTTACAGTCATATTAGCAGAACAGAAGATTTTTCATGTAAACAGCTTTGTGGTGTTTTTTTTGTTTTGTTTTCAAATTAGTATAACCATAGAATTTTGGTCTTGGAAAGCTCTTGGTATTTCCCCTGTGAATTTCATATACTTCAAATGTCAGTGTTTTATAGAAATTCTAAAAGCAACAGGATTTTCTGTTTGCTGTGAAGATTTTTGGGTTGGAATGTTTTTGCATTGAAACATCTGGGATCCTTTTCTCATGTCGTTCCTTTCTTTGTTTTCTTTTATTTGATCTATTTCCCATTCATTTTCTTTACCAGATTAATTATCAATACTTTTATTGTCAACCTTTGCTTACTTTTGTCCTTCTTCCACTCCAGATAGTCTGTGCTCATTTTACTGCAAGAAAGATAAGTAAAGGCTATACATAAAATCCCCATAGTTCTCACAATCACCAAAACGCCGCCTCCCAGACATCATACAGCTTCAACCTGAGGCAAATTAATTTCTGTGGATCCTTATTAGAAGCCTTCATGATAGACATCTGTAGCAGTGCCTGTTGTGCACAGGTATTACCAATACTACTAGACTTTTTACATTGACCTAGTTGGCTGTGTTAAGCTCACTTAGGTCAATTTGATGTCCAGAATGCTAGCAGCTGTATCTGCAACTGAAATCAATGGACACTTTGCATGGTTTCACTTCAGAGGAAAGAATCTCTCTGAGGGCTAGGAGACTGCATTGGTAGTCAGGCTCTGAAGAGGCACAAAAATCACAATGCATATCAACACTGGCTCTTTGCACCAGAGCTGACCACACCAGCAGCACTGGCAGCAGAAATGAAGACAGAGTTGAATGCCCCAGACTATAGTACTAGAACAAAGCTGGAAATGGCTAAGGGCCAAGGCAGCACCAAAGAAAAAGCAACAGCAATGCAACCAAAGCCATCACATCACTGGTGCTGGCAGAAATCAGTCTCATAAGGTTTTGCCGCAGGTGTGGCTGAGGAACAGTTGTCAGCAATGATTTTCCTGGTGCTGAAGGACGGCCCGAATAGCTGGGCATTAGTCTGTAGCAATCACCAAGGCCTCCAGAGATGCAGTGTGCTGGAATCCAGAAAAAGCAGATAAAAAGGCTAGATGGCTTGTAAGGCACTTCTCATTTGGTCTTTCTTAAGCTAGTAGCTTTCAAAGATATCAAGGACAAGGCAGAATGATCTGGCACAGATAAAATGACCCAGCCTCCTGGATCTGAAGACTTAATCCTTCTGGCATGAAGCCCCACAACTTGGAAGCTATTATGCTTCATCTGTGATGAAGTAGTGAAGAGTAGTGGAATGTCTCAGGCACATTGTTCTAAGCTGTGGCAATACAAATATGTCACGTGAAATGGAAYGAGTTATATGATGGAACATGACTATCAGAAGTGGTACAGGAAGATGCTTTTGAGATCAAAATATAATCAAAAGGAGTCAGACACAAAGAATTGCAATTCAGTGAGAAAATAAGAACTGAAGGTTCTGCATGTGTTACCCCTTATGTCACACACAGAGCATAAAAAACATGCCAGCTACAGATACCGCAAAGACAGACTAACTCTGGTGGCAGAACTGAAGAATGGATGTGTGAACTAAGAACTTGCTTCTATAGCTAAGCAATAGAGTGTAAAGCAATTTGACTATAAACAAAATATTTATACAATATTTTGTATAAATTGTGTAAATACACAAAATAGACAATTTATATTTTATAAAATACATTATTTTGCTATAAATTTGGAACTGTCAGTATCAGTTATTCCAACACAGAGTTTTACATTTCCAGTGAATATTTAGAAACATTAGTGAATTAACTTTACTTCTTAAGTGTCTTTGTCAGGGAGTCTAGAGTAGGAGGCATAAGATACAAGGGAGGCTCATGTAAAATTCCATTCACACCAAAACCAGCCAGTAGGTTTTAAGACATTAATCTGAAGTAGATGTAAAAACAAACTGGCAAGGCAGAATTAGCTAAAGCTTGTGTCTAAATTAAAGTTAAAGTATGATGCTACAGGCATCAACACAACAGGCAATACCAAAAGCAGCGTGCATCTTGCCGGTTGAAGACAGCAGCGCCTAATCAAGCAGAACTGCAAGAAGGGGATGACTTTTCTTTCTTTAATGAGCAACTCGGCACGCTGCAGAGCAGAACCTCCAGGAAACACAGTATCTGTCAACAAGAGCTGAGAGCCTGCAGCTCATGCAGCAACTCAGAAATTGTTGAGAGGACCAAGAAACACAACTTGGTCCTCAGATGCCAAAAAAGTTTACAAGAACTGGAAGAAATTGTAAAGTGCTTGCTGCAACTGAAAGATACTGAACTGATTGAAGACAAGCCTGAAAGCACAGATGTGCCTGCAAGAACACAATGCATAGGAGAAAGAATTAGATGTAAACTGCATGTTGTCCAATTCACTCTGAGTTAAAGATTTCATTATCCAAGTTCACAGCTGGCTTCAGCAGACTAAAAGCCTTTTGACCTTTTTATGATTGAAAGAGAAAGAAAAAAAGACTGACACCACATCAAAGCTCTGGCAGAGTCTAGGTCCCACTACCACGAGAATCTGCATTAGCAAAGCTCACCCCTTCATATGGTTATAATCAGGGGATGAAAATAAAAGTTTTCAATGGATTTTTAAAACTACCTCCCTAGCCCCCAAGGCATACCAGCAAATTCTGGAGAGATGCAATATACCCTCTTTCCAGCGGCCAGAACTGCAGTGTTATGGGCAGTTCATTCAGTGAAATGACCTCATAGGTAATTTTCTCCTGCCCCCCCCAACTAGAATTTATATAAGCTAGAAACAACAGTTCATTCTGTGTTATTTAAAAAGACCAATAAGAACGCGATGGTGTTTGCTTCTTTTATTATGAAAGATAAAAAACCACAGAGTGTAGTGAAGCTATCATTAGAAACGTGAAATTTTTTTTAACCAACTTTCTATTTACATACACAAAATTCCCCAAGTGGAACAATATCAAATGTGAGACACATTATCATAATATACCATATATACAAGTTCAGAGATTTAACATCTCTGTTACTCTATACATGATTGTTACACAAAAAGTCAATTCCTACCTGTCTTACACAAGTATTTTAAATTAAGCTTATGAGACTACTCAAGCAAAATAAAGCAGAATCTGGGCAAAGTTCTGCTATCTGAACAGTTACTTTATAAATATAGTACAAAATAATAGAGCCAGGTTTTCAGCCAGGCTCAATCTTCTGTTGTGTCAAATAGCCCATGCTCCAAATTGATGGAAGTAAAATAATGGAAACTATTACTGATTTTTATTGACATCAAACCAGAAATATCTCAGGAGTCAAAGACGCACTGGTTTTCAGATCACTGATCAGTTATTAGGAAAAGCAAGTGTTTTTATTTATTTTTTTAAAACCCTTCCCTCAAACAGAAAAGCCAAATAAAATACTTGAGCTTGCTTTGTGTGATCAGACATTCTGTTAAAAAAATAAATAAATAAAAGAGGACACACCACTTTGTATTGTTTTTAACTGGAACCGACTACTGCTTAGTAAAATAAGGCACTTCTTCTCTTCCTTTCTATCAGTCCACTTCCCTAGATTTTAGTTTAGCTCCATTTTACACAGAGAAGTGATTTCAGCTATGCCACTTGTGACAGCAAAAGGGATGTTGTTAAGAACTGTTGCTCTCCAAGCATGGATGGCCTCAACAATACCTTCTGGATTGCTTGAACCCAAGTCACACAGTGAATATATGGCTGCCAGCTGAACACCCCAGGGAACACCTGCAAAGCATTAACACAAATCAGCTTATAGAAACTTTGATATGCAATAATATTTTTGGGAAACCTGAATCTAAAGAAACTATTAGTTCAGGAATTGGAATTAAAACACATCAACAATTGGAATGCCTAAAACCAGAAAGTAGCAAGATGACAACCTGCACACAAATTCTGTAACATCTCATTTTATACTAGCACTTTCCAGTTTTCTGAATTCTGTAGGTTTTCAGTATTCAAAAGGCATAAAAGATTTGAGCATCTAGTGATTTTACTCTAGTTAAGGGTGATCAGACTTTTATGCAAACAGTCAGGTTTACACAGAGTCTGAAACACACACAGACATACACCACTTACTTGGAAGAACTTGAGATTGCAAGAAAGAGAAGCTATACAAGTAGTTCAAAACAGCTCTCTAACATCAACCAATGCTTCACTGCAAAATGCACTTAACATCCAGAATAACTGATTGCCTTGCTTTGTTTCTGTCAGGAATTTGGACTGTCTTGCAACCCTCTCCCAATACAACAATCTTGCTAGTAGCAAGCTGCAGCATGAGCTGCTCAGGTAAAAAATTAGCTATTACTGCTCAAGTTAAGATCACTCTTCAAATTCTCTGAGGCAGCTGATATGCTGTTACATGAAGCAGTGTAATTCCAAGGTGGCTGAACCTATCTCAGAGTTCTCTGTCTCAAACAGAAGGTAACACACATGCTTCATTAACTTTGGAAGAGAAAGGGACTCAAACTGAAAACTGTTTGTACTGTTATGCACTAACATAAAACCGCACAAGCAGGGTGTTCTGGCATGTGTGTCTCAATTTGTGTGTGTTCTGTTTACACTGGCAAAACTTCACATTGCAGATGTTATGCTAAAGTTCCTCTAAATAAACATTACCTTCCTCTTTTGCATGCTGTACRAACAGTCCAATTACAGAACTAATATTCTTCACTGCAGCAAGATATCCTTCCTTCAAACCTATTTGGCCCAACCGACCTGAAAGAAAAAAGGTTACCATGTATTTGACATTTAGACAGTCAACTTCCTAATTTTTAGACTTACTGATTGTCTGTTGAAGTATCAACAGAAAATCCAAATTTCAATTATAAAAATTAGTCATTCTTGTTACCATGTTGTCTTGGGAACAACAGTTGTCCTATTCATTTTGTGACTAAAGACCCTGAGGCATTTTTCATCAGATTGATCCAACCTCCTGCAGGTTTACAATTTCTAAGTGTAAAACTCTTAAAGAATGCAATTTCTGTTTAACAAACAATATTATATAGCCTACATACTAAAAATATCTATTGCAACCCAAAGTTTATCTATTTACCTTGAATGCCATCTAGATCCCAAATAAATGAATCTAACTTAAAATTGCAGGAAGAGGTATTATGTTGCATATAAAGCCTTATTTTATACACTTTGCTATGTAGCTACAGTTGATTTCATTTTAAATACATAAAACACGTTGGTATTTGTTATCGTGAAATCAGAGTAACATCTCTCAAAAGCATGTTAAGTACATGCTTTCCACAGGCTGACAAACAGAAAATATCTGCATAGGATTGTAAAAGTTTGGCTTTTAAGGTGAAAATTTTTGAAGGAAGTGAAAAAAAAATCAAGATCCAAAAAAATGCAAAAATACTTCAATTCACTTTCCAGGCAGGCTGACACTTTCAAAGGACATACTTACACAAAGCAGAAGTTCAACCAAGAATTTAGATTACTCACCAATTAGCCTGAGTGTCAATGCTATAACACTATCAGGAATGGATTGAGCAGTTTCGTGCCCCTTTCTCTTCTTTACCCATTTATCCATAGAAGGCCAAAGCACTTTGCTGTGAAAGACATATGAATTTGAAAATCTGATACTGCATGAAGGGGTGGTAACAATATTTATACAATAATGAATGCAAATGGTTCTTCTGTTTACCATGTACTTCCATAGCTCCAATTGCATCTTTAATTCACCTTCCAGGGAAACTCACAATATTCCAAGCATACACAAATCTGAGTAGCGTAAAGAAGGTTTTAAACCCAAACAATCAAAGCTAACTTTCTGGAGAAATCATTCCTGTTCAGAATAGTATTCCTGTTCATCTTCCATTCATTTCCCTGCAACATTCTGCATCTCTACCTAAAGTCAAGAACTTACTCCACTGACTTCAGAGACGTATATGAAATCGTGTTACTTTCAAATGTCATGCTGAGATGTTATGCAAGCTTTTTATCTGACTAAAATTCACAGTTTGCATGTTACAAGTAGGATCCGATGCTTGTTTTTAAACCTGAAAGGACCTGAGATAAGACTTTTTTCATCCTTAAAATGATGCTAATAAACCTAGTCACCTATTATCGGCACAACTCCACACAGACAATCAACTCTGGCTTTAGTTGAAATGACATTCCTTTCACTGAGGCTAATTTGTATTAATTTTAAAAGTATTTCACTAAAAATATCTTCTTTACTATTTGAAAGCACGGAACTTGCATAAAAGACTTGATGATAATTGTAAATTATTTGCATTTACTTTATACTCAATGATTATGTTTATGTCATAGTTAAACAAATGCCATATTTTTGGAGATTTTACCAGGTTATGTAACCTCTACATAAAAAATAGGGTCTGTCAGATCAGTATAGGTATCAAAATGAAGCCTTTCAAACCAAGTTAAGTATGGTAGCAGTCCATGCACTGGACTATACGGTTCAAAGAAAATTTAAGACATTGAATCTAAGTATTATAATGATTTTAGAATTAAAATCAGACTGAAATCAGGACAGTACACTAATGAGTATGGTTACATTTCACTTTCAGCACTGAAGGAATGCTATTTACACATCAAAAGTTCCACCCTTATTCTCTAGTGATGGGGGGGAGGGGAATTCAACAATTAAGTTCAGAGGAAGACAATCAGTCATTTTGCTTCCTTGACAAATAATGCATCTCAAAATCTTTCACAATTGTCTACATATAGCTATTTTAAAAGCAATTATTTATTAGAACGGTCCAAACAGGATTAATTTCTTGGACCAGTACCATAAAATCCTACATTTCCTCATTGATCACTCATTCAATCTTAAAATAAGGCACACAAACACAGTAGTCTAGGTCTCATCAGGTTAAAATGCCCTCATTTCTAAGTATCTATGCAATGTTTTATTATGTTAAAAGCTAAGTCATTATGTCTCAAATTTGGAAAAAAAAAAAAACACCACCAAAACAAACCACAAAAAAAACCTACACAGGAAAACATTTGAAAGAACTGTTTGCCACAATACCTTATAACATTGTCATGTGTCCAATCCCACTTCAGGTGAGAGCAGAGTAGATCAACAGCAAATATGTACTGCCAAGCATCTTCACTCAGATCTTCTCCGTATTGCTCACTCAATTGAAATTCTACTTTTGGACATGACTGCATTTCTAAAAGCAGGTTTGAGACCATAATACCAGCATCTAAAGAACTCTGGAATTTTAGAAGGTAATTATCTTAATGAATGAAAAGTTACCAACTCAGAACCAAACTCTTTACATATATTTGATTCTGACTGTCCACAGCATCTTACACCATAAATTCAACTTTGGGTTTGACTTAACACAAACAAAAAGAGTACATGAACTAAAATCTTCAAGTACTCAGTACTTTTCTTGATGCTTTTACTAAAAGGAGAGTTTGGGAAAAAAAACCCAACAAAACCCACAAACCCTACACCCACTCTCTTCTCTCCTCCTACAAAGTCATATGGTTTAGTTTTAGGTAGTCCTGTGAGGAGTTGGACTCAATGATCCTTATGGGTCCCTTCCAACTTGAGCTACTCTACGAATTTGGGGATTTTTGTTTCACTCAATGAAGCTTTAAGGTCAGAAGAGTATTTCCAATGCAAGAAGATTAGGTTAATCCTGCTCACTTTCTAAGTTGTTGGGGTTTTNTTTTGTTTTTTTTTTAAATGATTTTCTGATGCTGAAATTTGTTACTGTTTATTGTTCATTAAGGGTTAATTTCCAAGCAAGTACTTTCAATAGTTGAGGTAGTAATAACTGGAAACATGTCATGTGAAACAATTCTGCTAATTAAATAGCTAGGGCAAGCACGGAAATTTAAAAACAAACACCCTTTGAATATCTGAAGCATTAAGAAAAAMGTCTAGGCTTATCACATAAACACAGTGGGAGCTCAGTACATCTTCTCAGTACAAAAGCTCATATAATTGTCAAGTTCTGCAATGGTGCAAGTCACTAAAATGGCATACTTTGACCAAGAACTAAATACCCATTCTACGTGAGCTTTACTTTCATAACTAGAATAATCTTCTCATAAAATTATATGTATAACAGACTGTTGCCCACTATCCACTTGAAATTTCTCCCTGTATTTCCACCTAAGTAAAAACCATCTTACAGATAGGATGATGTCATCTCCTGTCATCAATATACAAATTCCTGAGGTCCTTCTCCCCAAGGCAGTTGTGAGCAGCATGTTAGGATAGGGAATAGGTGAGCTATGAATCAAGATGATTTTGTTCACTTGATATTTACAGAACTATAGCATTTCTACCAAGCAAGCCTGGCATTAATATGGGGTTTTCAAAACTACCGGGGCCCTAGCCTTCAAGCAAACACACAAGCCTGTTACACAAACTCCTTCTCCAGAAACAAAGTACCTCCGGCTTCCCATCTGCATGATATAAATTTGCTCCTACTGATATCATGTGTGTCCCAATTTTTCCTCTTTGCAACATCCCTTTCAGGATGGTAAAATGTGCCTGCTGAAAACTGACAGAAATTAAATGACTCGCCCAAGGGCTCAAAGACTTGAAGTCAAATCTCAAAGGTCCTTAGGTCCTTAACATTGGTCATCCTTCTTCTGCCATCACTTGCAGTTTTGTTCTGATCATGCCAACTGCTTATGAAATTAATTGGCTGATATTTTTTTGGTGATAAATGGGTATTTACAGTCTACCTCACAGAAAGATCATGAATAAAAAAAGACAGGCTCATCTTGAAATTAACTGTGATAAATAATTACCTATTTCACAGAGAACTATGAAAGACAGACAAGCCCAATACATATTAAAAAACCCCAACAAAACAAAACAAAACACCTCAAAGAACATCAAAGTCACAGTTCCACAGAGGGACAGAATTCCCTAGTTCAAGAGCACTACAGTCAAAGTTTAAAAACAATGTTTACTTTTAATGTTTAATAGAGGGATTAGTATTTAATAGGGAAAACAAGAAAAGTGTTGTGTTCTAGTAGGGTCTAGACAACCAGAGGAAAAAGGCCTGAAGCAGCATTAGTTGTGCAATTGTACAGACTCCATGGGAGATTTGCAGGGTATCTTCACACCCTTCATCAGAAGTAAGCTGCTTGATTTGATTCAGCCAGCAAAGCAACCAATGCAGGCAAAAGCTGATACTGACAATGAAACCAGACGTTACCTGTTCCCAGCTGAGATAAGCACTCAAACAGGCCAGCATCTCACTGCTTGCGCTCTGCCTGACAACTAATTGCATAGCTTTGTTAATTGCACCTTGGAAGACAAATATGTCAGACCATACATTTGTGATAAACAAAATCAATTTTTCTGAGTCTGGAAAGTCTAAGGAAAAAAAGAGAGAACAAAGTAAGTTTTTAACATTTAAAAACAAAAAAAATATATATTCAGGCATTAAAAGCTAGTACGCCCTTCAGCAAGATACCTAGGAAAAAAGGCATAGAAGTCACGTAACAACTGCAGCCCAGGGAAGGGGATTCAGACTAGCACATCTCAGTCCCAAGATTAAATAAGAAAAAAAGACCCAAGAAAAAAAAAATCCCCCTAAACCACCTCCCCCATTGTAATTTCACTCTTTTTTTAAGGAAAAGAAAAAAGCTTCACTGGTCTTTGCTGCGTAATGACAGTCCAAAAGGACCTTTCCTTTTGCTTTTTGAGGTTAGTCTCCCTTCATCCTTCTTACTGCACTTTAGTTCACTAAGAAGAGTGGTCTTGGAGCACTGAAACTGGATTCTTTTAGAATGAAATTAAACTGGAAGATGCACTCCAGAAACCTACCTAATACATTCCAGTCTACAAATGAGCACTCTGATCACTGGATCAAACTAGAGCTAGTCCAAAAGAAAAAAATAATCCTGAGAGGTGTAATAATGTGAAAATCAGATCTTCAGTAAAAATCCACAGTACTTGCTAACACCTTGCACCCATACACCTATGAAATCCACATGAAAAAAAAACTTTGCAAAGAACTTTCATACAATTCAAATAGGAAATCTGATATTGCTCAGCAATTTTCCCAGACTCTCTCAGGGAAATTATACATCATACAAGTTGTAAGTGAGCGTATATGAATGATGCATGTCAAAATTTGTATTTCCACAGACACAAAAAAGTGTGCTACTGATATAACTGAAGAAACCTCATTCATTAAATTTATTCAGAGCAAGTATCTGACAACTACATATCCAGAACTATATGAGTAAGAGAGGACAGAATTCCAGGCCATCGCAGGGAAGCTAACAGGCCCTTCTGAACACCAAAGCAGAGATCTTCAAGGCAAAATATTAAGAAAAAACATGAGTGTGTAGACTGCAAGCAATAGAAAGTAGATTGGAATAAGCAAGAAGTACATATTACTTTCATGCATGAAATGCAATACTGCAATACATATGCCTGAAACATTATTGTCACTATAAAAAGCTACAAAAAACAATGAAAACTGAAAAGCTAAATGTGTCTTCCCTCTTCACTTCAGCATAACTTCTACATTTTTAGAAAGATCTTAAGAACTAGACAGCATATGAAAATACATCGAAACAAGAAGCTTTAAGGGATTCACTGAGCATAAAGAATTTACAGAGTTCCATCCAGTGTCTTGGATGGACCTTCTCTACTCTGAAGCCCCTCATCACATAAGAATGAACTTTTTTTTGTCAGAACAAGGACTGTTGCTAAACTAGAATTATCTACATGCTGCAACTTGAATTGCCTGCCTATGAATTTGGAACACTTAAAAAGACTCACTCAGTGATGACTAAAAGTTAAAGGGGCATCAAAAGAAAAGAAAAAAAGAAAAAAGGAGGGGAACAGAGGAGGGGAAGAGAGGAGGGGTAAAAGTTAAAATAACCAAAGAAAGGTAACATTTAATTTATATTCATTTAAAGCAGAATACCTGAAAAGAGAACAGAAAAAAAAAAGATGTACAAGTCAAGAGAATAGAAGATGCAAGTCTAATGAGGTAGTACTATTTATAGTCAATTTGGCAGTTGTGTAGCTAGCACATAGCTCACGCTTGTGTTGCCATAATTCTGATGGGAATTAATATGTGAAACTACATGAAAGAGAAAAGCCTAAAATGAATGCATTGTAATCAAATCAAAATAAACAAATTAAAAAAAACAACAAACAACCCTTAAGATGTGTTTACAGCTGTTCACACTTAAAAGATAACAATAAAACCACAAAACAACCACAACAGGAATTTATGCAATTCAAAGTAAAGAACAGAAATTCATTCACCAAAAAAATGCATTTAGCTACTGAAGTTTGGATCTTACCCAGAAAAAGAAAGGAAAAAAAGGGGAATGTTTAATATTTGTAAGAGCTCGCAAAAAGACGAAGTACCAAGGTACTGCAAAACAAAAGGCTTAATTGTTAATTTAGACTAAGAAAAGATATTTGACAAATATTAATTTCTGACATGGTGCAGTGTCATGAAAACAGTGAAAGAAGAGTTATGATGGACTGCATGAAGGACAGAAAAACAGTAAGACAACAGGAATTCCAAAAAGAACCCAAGCAAAAAACCCCAACAAAAAAAAGATAATTAAGAACAAAATAAAATCACAATCCTTAATAAATAAAAAAAAAAAAGAAAAAAGAAAAAAGACAGGGATGTTATATGGAGGATAACCACTAACCAAAGCAATCAAAAGTTGTAGCATTTTGCTCCTCAGTTCTCTCAAATTTTATTTTATTTTAATTTGAAACACAGATACCAGTATACTGTTTTGAGCCCTGCATGGCTCGGTATTTTCAAACTAAGTGAAGTCCTTCCAGAACTAAGAGAGACTCTTAGTTCAGTACAGTGATAGTATTTATGTATTATCTTTGTTACCGGGAACAAAAGGAAGTGGGGAGGGGAAGGGAACCAAAATGAAAAAATCTCTCAACCAAGCAAGACTTTGGATAATGGGAAGTAATAAACTTTAAGGAGGACATGTTGTACAAATGCACTAGTTTTGATCAAGGTATTGACCAACTCCTGACACTATTTTAAGCCAATACGTGTTTTTAAATCACATTTGCTTTATGAATCAGTGCTTACTCAGTTTACTCAGTGCTTTCAGTAAGAAAATACTAATAAGCAAAAAGTACAAAATTCCCTGGAATTACATTATCATTTTGAAGATGGTGGGGCAAAAATGAAAGCACAGAGGATCCTACATAAAATATTTCTTTGGAAAAATGAGTAGACTACTAAGAGCCCAGGTCATCACAAACTGAGATACAGATGTGGAGGAACTGTGAGAAGGGAAATTTCTGCTACAACAGTCTATACTTCTGCACTATAGAAAAAAGTTCTAAGGAAAATGTCACCTTCACGGGATTTTTGTTTGTTTGTTTTTACAAACATAATCATTCTGGAACACTACAGCAAAGACACACAGCTTATTTAAGATACAAGACCACTAAGCCATACTATACCTTCTTTAAGTAGGCTATAGCAGAAAAGGCGGGCTCTTTCCAAATCTCCCAACTGTCGACAAATTCCTGTATAGACTCGACATAGAGCCTGATTGAAATTGTAATTTGTGGCATTCCTCTGAGCCTTGAGTTTATTGAGAATAACATGCAGCAAGGACTCTGCTAAATGCTATAAGGCACAAAAAATATTGTTACACTATTATATATTTGAGTATTTGATAGCATTATAGTAGTATGCCAAGTAAAAGGAACTACTCTCTTATTTGCAAGACTACTGTTTGCATACATATAAAAATGGAGAAAAGTAAATCAGAGGCAACCAGTGAAAGAAAAAAGAGTGAGGAGCAACTTGCCAGAATAAACATGCCTTAAACAGATGCAGACTAGGACTACTATTCTTTAAATATAAATTGTTTAGTTATGTGATTAAAAACTATCTTCCTTAAACAAAAAGTGAGGAGAGGAATGACAGGTAGAGGAACCCAAATAACCTAA
Organism: Oceanodroma leucorhoa; assembly: GCA_030449065.1. Classification (NCBI taxonomy): domain Eukaryota; kingdom Metazoa; phylum Chordata; class Aves; order Procellariiformes; genus Oceanodroma; species Oceanodroma leucorhoa. The sequence continues at coordinate 249,707 of JASVER010000144.1, read as the reverse complement.
TCAGAGCAAATGGAGCACCCTGACTTGGCTACTCCCAGAGCCGCCAAGGAGCACAAGCAGCCCATGGTCTAGGCGTGAGACTCACTAGATTAGTCAACAGCAGAGTCTCTTACCAGATCACCTTACGCACTGCAGGAGGTGGGGAGGGGGTGCTACTGTCTACAGTAACATGGGACTCAATATGAGATGCAAGGAAGGAGAGTATTGGGATTGTGTAAGACTTAGTATAGGATGTTTAGAGGGAGGGCTGAAAGTGGGGAGTAGAATGAGARGCTTAGGAGCCAGGTTCTGGAGAGGCCACAGGTTTAGACTGGATACCTGCAGACACCACAGAGTCTGAGTGCTGGCTTCATGAGGACCAGAAGGTCCAAGCCAGCTACCTGAAAGACCAGGGGTCTGAGGGTCAGATGCAGGTAAGGCCGTAGGTCTGGACCAGCTATTGGAGGGATGTGTGTGCACTTCCGTGTCTGTAAGTCTGTCAGTGCATGAGACAAGTAGGAGCCACCTACTGGATATACTGAGTGTCTAATGTTAGCTACTGGAGGGATCCATACTCTCTGTATATGTATGTATGTATGTATGTATGTATCTTCCACTACCAGACTTTCACCCTGATCAGCCAGAGAAGGGAACAAGATTAGGTGCACGTTGTGTGCACGTGTGCCTATTAGGAGTACATACTCGGCCTTGCTACTCACTGGACCTGGAAACATAAAGCTGCTGCAGCCTTGCTTCTATTAAGTTACCAGATTTGGCAACTCCTAACAAAGATGACCTGAGAACTTGGTAGCAACTTCGCTGGAGAACTTAATTATTTTTAAGAACTGAAACACGGCAAAATGCTGCCATGCATCAGTTGGTGAATTGCTCTGCTGCAGACTACAAATTATCTATGAGAAAGACGGCAATTAAAGTGACTTTTTTAACACTGATGCTAAGCAAGTTTTGAGAAACAAACTGATGAAAGATTTTTCCAATGAAATTCATTTGAACAACCTCATGTAGAATAATAAAGGTAAACATGGAATGAAAGGGTATGTCACTATTGTTATACAATGCAGTTTATCTTATTTAATTGAAAAATTAAAAAAGGTAATAGAACCTCACACTTTTAGAGGAACTCCTTCTACAATCGTTAATGCTATCCACTATAAAAAATGCTGCAAAAGTGAAGTGTTTTATGCATCAGGAAAGTAAACGTATTTACAAATGCAGTTGTGCGTCTTGGACACCATTGAACAGTAATTTCTTGTGAAGTTCTATATTTTCTTAGGTTATACAAGTTTAGATGTCTGATAACCTTTCAAGACTACACTTCAGCACTGCAGATTGCCTGAATAATTGAGAATTCAAATACTACATACTTAACACTCTTTTCATCTGCACGTAAGTCATTATTAAAACATAAAATTAAAAATTATGCTACTTACCTTGTTTTTTACACCAAATTCATAGACAACTTCTTTCTCTTCATCTCTCATTATTGGAATCTTTGAGATATTGCCAACATACACGTGACCTTTAATAACTGGTAACAAGTCAAAACAGGATTCAGCAATTTTCTTCAATGCCAAAGAAACTTTCTGACAGTCAGGATCAATAACCTTCTTTACTGGTAGTGATGCTTCTAAACTGGAACTGTGTGCTGAATCACTGATTTCACAGCTTTTGTCATGGAAAGTCTCCTGCATTTCAGAGATCGTATTTTTAGTATTTGCGACAGCAGCAATATCATTGGGCTCCAGCTTTGGTGGTTCACTGTCCAACCTCAGTCTCTTTGCACTTCTTGGCATAGATATTGGCAACAGTGTCCGTTTTTCAAGATGATTTGATGAGCTTGAAAACAATTGCTGATTTTGCACATCTTTGTCTTGATCTTTGCTAGTATCAGATTTCAAATTGCTCCCAGTTTTAACAAAAGCAGTTGATGTAGATGCAATTGCTTTGAACCCACCTATTTGAGCCACAGGTCCTGGCAAACTTTGGCTTTCTGAAAAAGCACATCGGTTAAGCTGAATATTGCCTTTCAGAATGTTTAGTGTCCTTGCCCTTGCAGACAGCTCTGGATACATAGTGTCCAATATTTTCACAGAGTTCTCCTGAGGAGCACCTGGAGCAGCACTATCGGCTGCAAACAGAGGAAATCTTCCTGGGACGGGAAGCGCATGCTTTGGAATGGAAGTACAAAATTTCAAAGGTGAGGAGCGAATCCTTCTACCTACTGCCATTTCGGAGGGTGAGGTAGGAGAAAATAAAAGAGCAGATTTTACTGTTGGAGTATCTGTTAATGGAGACATGAGAGGAGGAACAGGAGTTTCACGTAGTGGGGAAATCAGGTCATCAAGAGGGGAAAGCAAAGAGGATCGACCAGTAGAAGACATTACTGGGGACATGGTACGTGCAGCTTTTGGAGGAGTAGCAATCAAAGGCAGTAGCAAGGGGGGCAGAGGAGGACCCATCTCTTGCCTAATTTTATTTATAGTCTCGGACGAGCATTTTGTTGGCATAGAAGTATCAGCATTTGCAAGAACTGGCTGAGTTAGTTTGAAATTCTTTGTTTTTCTTTTACCTTGCAACAGCCTCTTTGATAGCTTGGCATGCATTACTTGGGCAGCTGTCTTGGTTGAAACAGTCAAGATTTCAGATGGTTCTTGCTCTTTGCACTTCAATTTATTGCTCTTTTTGAGATCCACATCCACACAAGACTCTGAGTCCAACATACATAGTTTCTCAAATACTGTTTTTTGTGGCTCAGAAGGTTGCCTAACCGTCTGACAATTGCACTCTACATCAGATAGGGCTGGATTTGGAAGATACTTGACAAAGAATCTTTTTCTACTGCTACCATCTAGGATAACATCAGTGTTGTTTTCTCCTATGTTGCAAGCAGTGCAAGTTTGATTATGATTATATTCTTCAATCACTGAGACTCCCATATCAACACTATGTAGTAGACTTTGCTCCACATTTGACTGAAGTTTTTCAGAATCATTTTCTTCCAAGAAATTGCCAAGTGCTAACATTCTTGTATTTAATTTACTGTTTTTTACAGCCAGACTGCAAGTTTCTGAGAATCTGGTTAACATCTGGCATAGTGGTAACCTATTTTTTGAAGCATTTGGCATCATAGGGCTTTCTTTTGATGTCCCAGTTTTTAACAGACTTTCCTCACTCTCATTGATGCATCCAGCTCTGTTAGAATCTACCATGCATTCATTAGCACCCTCAGTATTTTCTGAGGTTACTAATATACACTCTCTTTTCCAAGAGGCTAAGTCTTTAGGRTAACCCTCCCCAACCACATTTGACAACTCATTTGCAATACCCGGAGAGGTGTTTGTTTCACAGTGTGTATCCGTATCCACCAGAGTGCCTGCTTTTAGATGACTAACTGTCAAAGTATTTCCTGGGTGCATTGTTGAATGAAGTTCACATACTTGGTAATCAGCATCAACAATTGCACCAGTTTCCAGAGTACCCACTGCAATTCTTCCAGAAGCTCTCAGTTCCTTTCTGAACATGGGAACACATTCAGAACATTTCACATATCTAACTTTTTGTATAGAACAGTCTTTCTCTTCAGATTCATTGCTTTGCTCTGGCGTAACAAAAGCATTTTTAGACCTTTTTATGGCATTTTCCCCAGATGCCTCAAAACTATTCAGTTCTTTGCTTTCTCCCCCAGCTGTTAGTGAACCAGTTCTAGAAGGATCTGCTCTAACCTCCCACATAGAAGTCCTGCATCCTGATTTTTGACAATTAAACTTTTGGAGAAGAAAAGTATTCTTATTGCAAGAGTTTGCATCCAGGATCTGTGATTTAACAGATGCCTGAGGTTCTTTATCTACTGGCTGCTCCTTCTCATCTGCAATTTTCACTTCGTTTTTGTGTATGTATTCCCTCTCAGGGAAGTCCAGTTCTTTGCACATGTTGTCTTTTTCAGCAGATAGGATCTCAGCACCCTCTTCCAAGCTTGCTAAAGAACTGTTAAATGCACTACCAGTAACATAATTTCTATCTCCTTTGTTTTCCCATGTACAGGAAAACGCAGAGTTTTCTGTGAAATTAGTGTCAACAAAACTGACAGCTTTCTGAAGACCGAAATTTAGATCAGGAGGCATTGTGGATTTCAAGCCAATTCCCACTTGCAAAGGGGAACCTGTTTCTTCAGTATTTATACAGCCCATCTCCAAGTCCCCTTGAGCAGAAAAAGCCAAGCCACTATGAAAATCCAYTTCTGAAGCAGACTGGCACATGATCTTTGAAATATTATTTTTCTGCACAACATTCTCTTCCCAATTAAATGAACTGGAACAAGTCTCAGTCACCAATTCCTTGCTTTGTTCATTTAATTTCCCTTTTATTTCATCACATTTAACATTTTCAGTTACCAAGAACTGATTCAGAGGTTTTGCAAACTGTGCCTGAGAAGTAAGATTATTTTCTACTAAGACAGATTCAATGGTATCCACTCTTTCTAACAGCTCACTGCTTTCCTCTCCGAAATCTTCTGAAATAACTTTGAATTCAGTCTCTCGAGATTCAAACACTCTAAAGTTCTGAGTTTTGGACAACCCACGTTCTAATGTACTACACAGGTTTTCAGGTTGTTCTACTTCACCTTTTATTTCTGCAAAATCTAACACAGAGGATTCACACTTAGCTACACTGCTTTCTGCATCGATAATGCATGCCGTCTTTGCTAGTGCAAGCATACCTTCCAAGTCTGACTTCCCTTGTGATAAATTACTACCATTTTCTTCCTGGTGTGGTTTGCCTTTTAAATATCCTCTCTCCTTTATATCTACTAATTTTCCATTTTCTGCACTATGGAGTACCTGTGACAATTCACCTATTTCTAGAACACTTTCTCTGTTAAATGTCATGGCTAGTTCAATAGTCTCAGGTCTGGTTAGATACATGTCTTCAATTCTGAGCTGTTCATCATCTTTTGGAAAGGCTGACAAAGCAGTCCTCTCTGAACCTACATTTTTGTCTATGTCATCCATAGACAATGAATTTCTCACTCCTTCAATAGGAGACACAGGTAAGTAATGTCTAGAGACTTTAACAGTCTCTGGTTCACATTCTCTGTCTGCTTCATCATTTATTGTTTGCACACATTGTTTCTCCAGTATCTCTTCACTTTCATGTTTTATTTCAGAGCACTGAGAGAGTGCAGAGATCTCAATAGCTCCAGTCTCTACCTCAGCTTCCATAATTATTCCCTCCCCATCACGCTGTATCATTAGGTCTTTAGGACACTCCACTTCACAGAAGGATTTTGAACTACTGAAATCAGACAATACATTTTCAGAGAGCTCTCTCTCATTACTTGCCTCTGCACAGAGTCCTTTCATCTGTATTGCAGCCGTTATTTCCTCTCCAATTATCACTTGTTTTATGTTTTCCCCTACATCACTTGCCATACTAGTTACTTTGATTACATTTTTTGATTCATTTTCAACCACTTCATTCTGTACCAACACATYAGATTTCTCCTCAGAATCTTCACTCTGAAGCACAATGCATTGCTCAGGTGGCAAATGAGTAACATTTTGGGGAACAGATACTGCCTGGGGAGTTTTTCTCTCTCCTGATAATCCATCTCTTTCTGCTCTTATTAATTCACCATGCTTTTTGTGTGTACCCTCATAATCAACAGCTCTGATTAAGATTACATTCTCCTCTGTTTGCTCTACCTCACTACATTTTTCCATCTGACTCTGAGGCTTGAAACTGTGTAACATAACATCAGCTGAAGATCCTCTCTCTTCAGTGTGCATGTCCTCGCTATCTCCTTTCTGTTCTTCAGTGGCTTCCAATTCACATGCTGTTGCTTCAGTTAGTTCTCTCTTCTCAGTTTCCATATTCTCAGAATTCTCCTCCAAACAATCTTTATTAGTTCTCAGGTTTGTCATTAAAGTAGCAGCTTCAGCCTGCTTTGTTTCAGCATCTCTCTCCTCCTTGCTTGACATCTTTGGACCAATATGAACATTCTTTTCATTCCAACTCAGGTTACATAAGATTTCTGCATCAAGACCATGCTCACGTGATTTGCTCTTTCTGTTATACTCGTCATTGAGTCTGAATACATTGCAACTCGGAGGCTGAACTTGGTCTTCTTGTAAAATATCCTCCACTGCAGAAGCACTGCAATCAACTTCTTCATCGCTGGAACCTGTGACTTCTCCAAACAATATATCCTTTAATGAAAAATACAAAGTTAATATTCCAAAGCCTGGTATCAGTTTTAAGATCTACTTCTCTAAACAAATCCACTGGTGGCCCTGACATGCAGTGGTTTTGAGAGATTAAGGCTGATCAGCAGAATTACATCTTTCTCCATCATTGTTCTTCACAGCAAATGGAAAGTACCTCTGTGAAAAGTCAGAGACTTCTTTACCTACCTACTTACATTCTAAGATTACTGGAAAACAACATTTGAGTACGTTCCGCTTGACTTTCAAGCTGCGGAATTTTGCTATGGAAGTCACGCTTATACCAGGAGTTGGGACTGTAAATCTCCAACATTGGGAAAAGAAATGATGACAGCAGTTGAGACACAGGTGACTTTGTTTTAAATATACTTCTGAAAATTACATTTTGCCCCCTTCCACAGGCAGTATACTAGAAGGTAAAAAAGTATCCATATGGATCTAAACACTCACACAGAGACCCTTTCAGTGCATGAGTAACTAATACTGATACTGAAAAAAATAAAAAAACCCAGGAATATCAGGTCATTATTTTTGCAGTAATTATACAACCAAGTTAGTGCCAAGTCAGACACCTCCTGAAACTCACCTGTGTGAGTGGTGAAAGCTGTACTGGAGAAAGTAGAGCAGGGAGAGGCCTGGCCCAATTCAATATATCCATCACATTTCCGCCTGGGCCCTTTTGCTCCTGATCAGAGAAGTCTGAACTGCTGTGTGCCCCATCTGTCTGTATTATCACATCTACAGTTTTATCCTCACCACGGTGCAGACATTCTTCAGTAGTCCTGTTCTCAACACAGTCACCTCCAAAAGGCTCAGTAGTCGCTTGAAGTTGCTTGGCTGTTACAGAATTTTGCTTTCCAGCGCTTTCTAGTGAAGAATACCAAGGCAGCATTTTGCCATCACACTTCCTGATCTTTTGGTGGATTTCTACAGTTTCTAAGACACAAAAATATTGTTAAGAATATTTTGCCCCCTACTGTTTTTATTTATAGAGATAATACATCATAGTAATAAGAATGCATTACCATCTTTTCAAGCGATGTTCCCATACACTAGTAATGAGAAGCACTTAATGTCACTTTCAGAAGTATTTTCCTTACAGAGATGAGATGTTGTTATTCACAAACAATTCTTTGTTCATGAAAAAGGTACATGTATGTGCAAAGAGCTCCCCCCCAAACCACTTTCTCACTTGGATCATTAAGACTATTCTTCCCAATTTTTCTTATCAGGAAGGGCCATACTGGGTAGGACTGAAGGTCCATACAGCTCAATGATTTATTTCAGTTTTAGTCCAGTAACTGATGTTCAGGAAAAGCAGGACAAGCATGCAGTGACATTCCCCACTCAGGCTCTGCTTCTCACCTTAAAGCAACCTGCAGCTTTGAGCCAGCAGCTGCACTTGCAGGCCAGTTACAATTATACCCTGCCATAAACATAGTAAGGGAGTTCTTAGCTATATTCCTAGTTTTATGATTTAATATGCATACACTTCTGAAGTGTTTGTTCTTCAAATTTCAATATTGAGTCTAATACAAGATTTTGTCTTTAATGATGTGACTTAGTTGAAGCTGAACTCTTAAAAAAAAAAAACCTTCTTAGAAATGAAGTTCCCCCTGCAACATACCTATACACAAAGGAGTTTGAACCACTAAGACAAGGAAATATACTGAGCAGTTGACAACCCTTTCAAGATAATGTCAACTATACCAGTTTTACACAGTTATTCTAGCAGCAAGTAAGAATGTCCAAATGCTCTGTGTGACTCTCAGCATTGTACTTTTGTTTTGCTCCTTTTCAAATCACACTTTATTATTACACAGTAACCCATTTCTTATACATGCAGACAAAACACATTGCCCCAGGAAAGCCTAAACAGTAGAAACAAATAATTTAAATATTAATTACAACTGTGCTAGATACTTTTAACAATGAAAAGATGGCCCAGTTTTCTGAAATTTAAATTCTATTATTTTATAAAAAGAGAAGATGACCTCCAATAAAACAGTGAAAATCAACAATTTGTTTTACAGCAAAACCCCCAGTGTGCCACATGGAACTAGAACCTACTCTGTAGTATTTGCAATTCTTATACAACATTTGTATGTGTGATTTGTTTATGGTGCTCACAAACACTATTGGACATAGAATCAGCAGTATTCAAGCAAGAGATCAAGCCTATGCTGTGTATATCCAAGTACCATCCCACAGTATAAAGAACAGCACATGCACAAAATGGTTTTGAACAGAGGATGTATTGATTTAATTGGCACAAATTGCATTCTGTTGGAAAAACAAAAAAGAATGTGCTTCATTATTGCCGTCGGTGTCTATCCACGACTAGAACTTGCAGAGATACTCCTGAAGCAGCATCAATGGTAGTATCAGATTCGAAAATACTAATTCAATTCGATAGGTGAAAATGACCGCCCAGAGATCTGTCTTCCAATAACCTTTAAGCACATTCTGATATGTTGGCTCCACTAAAGGAGTTAGTAGGAAAATTGATCAAAAAAAAAAAATGATCCAAGATCCATCTCAGCCACTTCACGTAGCAGCTCCATGTCAAAATCTCAGTTGCTGCAACAGACAGTAGGAGGAGGGAGAAACTGTTCAGCCCAAAGGGCCTTACCACCTCATTTTCCCTAAAGATAAGTAAGCTCTGATATCTCCTWTGGTCAGAGCTGCATTTTACAAGTTTTAAGATCACACACTATTTTATAAAGCTATTTACAAGCTACAGTCACACAGAGCTTCCAGGATGTCCTACATCTTGTCATGAAAAACCTAGACTCCTTTTACAATTTGAGTCCCATTAGACCATCCAAGGGAAAAGGAGATCCTTCACAAGCAGGAACAAAGAAAAGGAACATTCAGAAGGTGGTTCTCTCTAAGATATAATCTTAGATATATATCTTAGATTTCCTTCATGCTCCTTTGTGCCAGCCAGTTCTAAGCTCAGAACTTTCTCCACACTGAAGCAGGCAGAAACACAGTTCCATATTTTGCCCCTAGAAGAACTTCAATTAGACAACTGAAATTACAACAAATTAGTAGTTTACTTTGCACAATGAACTACACAATAGGAACTTTACATCCTATCCATACTCTCAAGATCAGTCATGCACCTATATGGAGCCCAAGAATATTGATACACACCATCCACTGAAAAGTTCCTTCTGAGAAATGGATCAAAGATATAATTTCTGAGTAACTAAGAGATTCTCCATCCTTCTCTCCTCATCCCTTTCCAACCCAGTCCCTGATAACTTTGTTTGAATTTCTTTAGGAATGAGAAGCTTTTCTCATGGTTACCCCTTTTATCTGTAGGAAGAGTTGTCATAGCAATTTTCAACAGTTCAGAATATAGTAAACTTCTCAACAGGAAACAGTCAACTCTTTGGCACCTTGGCCTGAACTTCAGGTCCAGGAAAAGCCCTACTGATATCAAGCCCTCCTCATCAGAAGAATCCTCTCAAAGACCATATTTCACAGACAAATTTTACTGTATCCAGGGAATTGCACTCTTTTTCATTATGTCACTTTCCGAAATGATCAAGTTTTATCCTCTACAACCTGGAATCTAGTCCACATAGCTTCAAACCCTTACATTGCTGCCTTCTCCCACTTCTCAGAGGTTAAGATTACTCTGATCTGAAAACACCATCAAAATCTACCACACACTACTGTGAAATACTTCCCTGATGAAGAATGGAGAAAGGACAGCAGACATGAAATAAGCAATCCAATGCTAACATCAGTTGCCTTGGTACTAAACAAATTGAATTTTACAACTCAAATCTTTGCTCCTGATTGTCCACATTGCAGGGCAATTCACCACTGCAAAACAATGTCCTCTTCTCTCCCCATCCTAAACAACAAAGCAACTTTCTGAAACGAGTCTTGTTTTTTTCTCTTGAAAAGAAGGACCAGATTAAGATGCTGGATATTTTATCAAAATAATTCATCTAGTCATAGAATCTCTTCTGGTTTATAGCAACAACTCATCACTATCAGCACAGTGACTGCAAATGTCTGGCAGTAGCAACCGCACACTTCTCAAGGACAAACAGCAATATTTCTCTGAGGAAAAATCACTCCACAGAAAGTTTCTAATGCCCTGCCAACAGTTTTTCAACCTGTTTCCAATTATGTGAATTTCAGGATGTTTTATACGCTAGCTATTCTTTAGAGCTAGACAGTATTGTGTTTTTCGAGACAGCAAATCCACACATCCCATCATATGAAACAAATAATTAGGGTGAACATTGCATACCTGAAACTAAATGCACAATGCTACACTATCTAAAAAGATGTTATCTTGACAGATTTTCATATGGTCTTAAAGATGGAAAAGAGGTCTGCTTCTTAAATCACTCACATCCTACCGACTTTAATCTCGGGACCATAAAACATACACAGGTCCTTAGGGATTTGGTCTTATCTTTGTATTTTACATGTAATACCACTACCTTGTATCTCCTTTTATCTGGTATTAAAGCAGACCCCAAGGTACCTCTGGTGTGCTCCTTTCCACCCCCGCTCTTAACATCTATATGCAGCTTCTCCCCTATCCTGGATCATAAATGAAAAGGAAGATCAGATAAGATGGGTATAGCTCTGTAGTAGGCCAGATTTAGCTCAGAGCCCCATTATACATACTACTTCAAGAGGCTCAGCTCCTCCCAGATGTGGTCTTCCCATCTTCCCTTATCCCCTCTCACCATAAGCCTGCATACGAACAGTGCATGTTGGAGAATCCAAATTACCAAAATCTTCAGCATTGGGCTGCAAGATTCTTCAGATGCTTCTTCACATGCCCATTCACAATGTAGGTGACTTTATGCTCAAATTACATGGGAAACAATTTTCCGAAGGCTAAAAAAACCAGCAATGTCTTATTAACCTTAGATTATGGTCTAAGGTTATTGGTCTGATGGTCAACTGCAGGTACAGTCAACTTTATTACTGGCAGATTTGTAACAATGTTACCAAGACCAAGCAAAAATGCTTTTAAATTAAATTTAAATGCTTTGACAAAACCTCATTGTCCCATGAGGCTTTCAAAATGGCACATTTCTTGGAAAAAGCATGAATGGAAAGCCTGATGAGTCTTCCAGTTTTCATACATGAACATGTTCTTCAAGAAAGCCATCCAAAGTAGTATCAATCTTGGTGGAACAGGGAAGGCACTGATTGTAATGCAAAGCTTTGGACATTTTACAGCACACTTGAGTGTACTAAGAAATCAGCCAAAGAGATACCTTTCTGAAAGGCTAGATCCAGGCAGACAGATGAACTGACATTCTCTGGAAAAGATGCTTCAGCAATACTACCATCAAGCTGATGTACTCTCTAAGATGAAACCATTATAACATGGAACAAGAAATTAGGGCAAACTCATTAAGATCCCTTTTTTTTGCTAGAAGATTGCATCTGTAAACATATGCATTTTGCTATTATGAATCCAAGGTAATGGTCACTTTCATGAGAGGCAGAACAACAAGATGGCTGTCCTAGGCTTAAAGACAGAAAAAAACAAACCCAAAGGAACAGAAAGCAAGATATATTTCTGTGATATCTAGCCACACCAACAAAGGCAAAAGAGGGACTGACTAGAAGGGACTGTTATGGACAATTGCTTCCTTTTGTGAAAGTACTGTAGTTTCCTTGAGAAGATGTGAATAGGAAAGATGGGACAGGACACCCGGAATCTAAAATTCCCCTTGTGGTGGATGGGAAGGGGATGACACTAGAACCCGATACCCCTGAAATCACCCATATTTCAAACTCCTCAGTTTCTTGTGATTGTTCTTGTCATTTGATTGACTCTTTTTCAAGAAATCAAATTCAGAATCTCAGGGGACAACTGTCTAGCTCAGTTTTGGAGCTGAAGCCACAGATCTGCTGCATTAAACTGGTGGGAGTGAGGTTGATAAACTGGCTTATGAGCCGGTCCTTGTATTTTGGCACCTCTTAAGTGGATTCCACTGGAACACAATCTGAAACTAGATTCATTGGGATCTACACTGGTAGCAAATTTTTAGACCTAACAGGGCGGGGAAACAGGATAACAGTTGACCTTCAAAGCTCTTAATAAGGCAGGTACTTATCCCAGACAGTATCTCTACAGCCTGAGTTACAGAAAACCAAAGTAGTAGAGAAAATAAAAGAAAAGTGAAAGATTAATAAGCACACTCTGGAGAGACAACTACAGAAATACTAATGCAGTTTCAAGGCACCTATTACTCTTGAGGGCAGAAGGAAAATGACATCTGTTATGTGAAGTGAAAGCAGTTCAAGTTTGCTGCGAATGTGCATGTGGATAACTACTCAGATTATTTTTTATTATTATACTGAATATCACGTTACAAAATTAAAGCTATCACCAAATTATACGCTTTGTTTCTCCGTATCACGAATATGAAAATTAATGCACCGTCATCTATTACTATTCAGGCAGGTATGAGTGAAGAAAATGGTGGTAACAGCTTCTTAAATTTTACAATCCAACTATGTTACCATGTGTTTGTTTCAGATTAAAAAGAGCACTTGCATCCCATAATTCATATCATATACTGCAGAGTTTATAATGATATAATAATTAAGGTGTAAACAGGAGAGGTGAGTTTTGACTACTTAGAAATAGTCAAAGCAGCTGACAGTAAAAGAATTTGATTTCTCAATTGCAACAGCAGATTACAACAGCTTTTATTTAGAAGAGCATTCCAGCTGACTTGACTGTTCAAATTAGTATTTGCAATTATTTTCAAATATTCTAACCACACATGTACTTGACCAGGCAATCACCAAGGAAAGTATTTAAGTCTGTCAAAAAAGTGTTATGCAAACAGTACCCAACATGATGATATCCCAGTAAGACTAAATTAATGCACTTGCATATCAATAAATTCACATTTACTGGAACTTACCTTCTGTAACAGTCAGTCTTCTTTTTTCAGGCCATGCCTTACCCTGAACAGAAGCTGAAAAAATGCACCAATATTTATTTTTGGTCAGAAAAAGAGACAGCATCAAGAAAATGTCAAGACTTTGCATGCCATCTCACCCAAGACAGGATCATTTTCCTGATTCTCTCTTTTTCCTGTTGCACTGTCAATGCACATCCAGAGTTCTTCTAACAAAAGCTTTATTTTTTCTGTTAAAATAAACATTTTTATAAGTTGTGGAAAACATCAATTGCTCAGAGAGATAAGAATTTATGTTTCTTTATTTTTACTCAGAACACAGATATGCCTACAACAAAATACAAAATACCCACAATAAAAATTAAGACAAGGGACATAGGGGCATTTTAGCTTCAGAGAAAGAGAAATGCTAGATGCCATTGAGGGAATGGATCCTGTATTGGCCATAGCCACACAGCAGACTGAAGGAACAGCTGCAGAATGCTTTAGCTTTTCATTTCTATCGTGAGGGTGGCAAAAAGTTGTAGCAGCCCCTAGAGTAAAATGTAAAAGCAGATTTGAATGTAGCATTAGTGAAATTAAACAGCTTTCTAAAACATCTCAGGTGACATGAACATAAATGGGGGAGGAAATCTTTTAGGAAGAAAGTATTTATATCACATTCTTTCTTTATGCTCACTCAGTAGTAACTCATCTTAGTCTTACCATGGAGTAACAGCACATTAAATGTATCTGAATTAATTATCAGGCCACAACATTAGTAGACATTGGAGTCCTAACAGCACCATTGCTAGGTAATGCCAAACAACCTAGTTCCAGAACCAGAAGGGCAGGTGGAAAGGGAGAAACAGATCAAAAACTCAACAAAATACACAAGCACCTCACCTACTTATGCCAAAACTATCATCAGATGCAACAGTCAGGAACTGAGACTATTGGGTTTGTACCAATTCCTTAAGTCAAAGACCACAGCAAACTGCTACTATTTTATGAAGAGACATATTGAAAAAAACTCAGCACATAAGAGGAAAACCTGCCAAATTTTGCATGACAACTATTAACACCACTCACAATTTCTCATTAGTAATAAATCATTGCTGCTATATGAAGCTCAAATTAGAGCTCAGATCTTAATTTTCCCATTTTGCCATTAATTAAATATTAAAAAATGAAATTGGGTACCAATTTAGTACAATCCAAAAGGCAGTAAAAATATGCCAACACAAAAGAACTGACAAGGTCTACCTTTTTCAGAAAAGTTTAATTTTGGCAACAAACTAATATTGCAAAGCAAGAAATAGAACAAGGAAGYTCTTTCGCCTGAAAATTGCCTTCTGAATTTCTAAACAATTCAAAAGCAATGTGAGTATTTTAAAAGACTGAAAAAATGCAAAAAATAAATTTGCTTAAAGTTTGGCCTCAGTACGTTAGAGAAAGTTTAGGAGTTTACTCCATTACATAGTTAGATAACTTGTAGCAGATATTTTAGATCATTAGGGAAAAAATAGTCAATAGGATAAGAAAGAACTATACATCCTGGATTTCCACTTGATTTAGAGAGCCTCACATAGAAACTGTAGCAGATTACACTCCTATCTTGTGTCTTTTGCTTTGCATACCTCCTTTATGATTTCAATGAGCTTCAAAGACAATGGGATTGTTTGTATTTTTCTCAGTGTTTGCATTGTTTTATAACTGACTTCACACACACATGGGGTAGACTAGTCATTTTAATGAATCAAGAATTTTCCTTACTGCAAAACTGAAAATAGTAATCTATTACATTAGTCCTTCATCAGTGTAACATATTTGTATCAACCACATCTGCTCTTACAGCATTTCTGTCAGTATCCTGTTTCCAAAAGTGCAACTCCAGAAGAGTTGCAATAAATTCATAATGGTTGGTTCCGCACATAGAACAGTCTTGCAAAAAATCTTACCTTTGTCTATATCTGTTGTAAGATCTTCACTTGAACTCTGGGTCTCCGCATGCTTAACTATTAAAAAGAGAAGAAGGGGGAAAGGAAATGTTCAAATGGAACAGTACCACACATTAATCTGAGGGCAAAGGGGAACACTTACCTTTTCTGCACTTCTCTTTAAGTACACCATCAAGTTTCCCCTGTTAAAATTAAGTAACATTAATTTTTCATGCCATACATAGTTTGTAGAGCATCTACTCTTAATTAGCATGAAATCTAAATGAACATTTCAAAGGTCATGCTTCACTTGGAAAATGTCTATCTCTTAAGGTGAATTGCTATGTTTAGTTACTCAATATCCCCAACAAATGTAATTTTACTATTTCAGTATCTCTGTTATTACTAGCTTCCTTTTTTCCCCCCAGAAATACTAAAAGAAGCTTCATCCAAAAGACCAGGGAAGTCTTACTTGTGCCTTCTTTAGCTCCTTTTCAAGCCTTTTCTTTTCAGTTTTCAGTTGTCTGAAGTCCTGTGTATGCTTTGTTGCAGCCTCTTTGAGAAAGAGAACCAAAATTCAAGTTAGAAACTACAATATAAGAGACAAGTAATTTAAGTAGTATTGGTCACCAGTTTGCAAACCAAATTACCAGAAAAAAAACAGATAGTGTGAAACACAAATCTATTGAAGCTATATTTTGGCTCATTAAGACAAAAACTCATGCATACAAGTATGTCGTCTTCTACTGCATAATTACTGTTCTGGACTACTGAAATACATTTATTACTTTTCTCACTTACATGCAAGAATGAAGAGTGGATCATATTGTAATGGTATTGTACTGTGGAACAATATACACCAAGTGAAAAAAGGGAGTAAAATTAAGAATGAGGTGCAATTTTTTTTTCATGTGTTTTA
Organism: Oceanodroma leucorhoa; assembly: GCA_030449065.1. Classification (NCBI taxonomy): domain Eukaryota; kingdom Metazoa; phylum Chordata; class Aves; order Procellariiformes; genus Oceanodroma; species Oceanodroma leucorhoa. Next base: position 233,719 of record JASVER010000144.1, on the reverse strand, counting down.
TTCTCTTATTTAAAAGAGGGCTCTGGTTCAAAGATGAAAACACCATAGCCAACTGCATTAGAAAGATGTACATAGCACTCAAGACTAATAAACAGAGAAGAGTACCTTATCTCTTAATGTCTAACAGACACCTGGGAAGAGTGCAGACAGGTGGGAGTAAAAACTACAGGGCAGGTAAGTGAGGATTGAATGTGAGGTTCCTAGAGAAATTCTCAAGCGAGAGAGATACTTGAGAGAACTCCTGAGAGATGAGCTTGGTGACTCATATACAGACAGCAGAGAAAAGACAGATGGAACTTGCCTGCTGATCAGATCAGGTCACAGAAGAGAGCATATCAAAAGAAAGAGCACTAAAAAGGCAGCTCAGGTGGAAGGTTGACAAAAAACAATCATGGGAAAATTTCAAATTGACAAAAGATACCAGGCTAAAATACAGGGTCTGGGGTATTTAATGAACACAGAAAAGAACAAAACAGATAAACCAGTCACTCAAATTGCACCTAATGCAAACTATGTCACAGTATTTTGTTCTAGCTCTGCCAGAACTGGAGTTTTTGGGGGCAAGAGGGTATAAAAATCTTGCTGCCACGTAATGGAACTCCAAAATGCTCACCAAAATAAACACCCTGTACCTGTACTGTACAGTAGGATTTGGGGGGTTTCTAACACTGATACAAATCATTCACTTCACTGTACTTTAAACTGTGGTAAGCACAGCTGTAAGTGTGCTGTAAATGAAAATAATGACTTGCCAACAAACAGTACGGCACATTAAGTATCAGAATGCTTCAAGCATATCCATCCTCTACTAGCAAAACAAGAAAAACACAGTGCCACACAGCAAGTGCTTTATCTCTACTTAAAAACAAAACAAACAAACAAACGTACCAAAAACCAATTGCCAGAATACTTAAAAATCAGAAAACATGTGTCAGGATCACTACATATTTAAATATGATTATAAACATGACTAGAAGAATCCTGCCAAGATTATTAGAACACTGGAGCACATGCCCTATGAAAACAGGCTCGTTGAACTAGACTTAATTAGCTTGAGAGGAAAAAAAAAAACAACAAAAAAACCTTAGAAGGGATCCAAGAGCAGCTCTCCTGTACCTAAAAGGAGGTATCAAGAAGATGGAACGACAGTGTTCAGTGGTACATGGTGGGAGGACGAGAGACATCAGGCATAAGTTGAAACAAGAGAGTTTCCAACTGGCTATAAGGAAAAGCTTTTTCACCATGAAGACAGTCATGCAGTGAATTAGGTTGCCTGGACAGGCTGGGCAGACTCCATCCTTTGAGGTTTTCACGACTAGAAGCTCCCTTCCAACTTCATTTACGCCATGTGCCTAAGATACTCAACAGAAAACATTTTGCAGGAGGGCTGATGTAATTCAGAGACTAAGCACCACACATAGTACTGCCCTGCCTTGCTCCATGGGGCCTCAGAATTAGAAAGTTGCAATTACTTCTTTGGATAAAAAAGGAATCAAGAGATGGAGTAGGATAATAGCACAGTAACACAATGTAGAAAGTTACCTTCAAGTTTCTTCACTTTTGTTTCCAGTTTCTTTCTCCTGTTAAAAAGAAGGCATTAACACATCATTTTTGTATAGAATTATGTTGCATGAAAAGCCAGAAAAAAAAAAATCTAGCCATTTCAGAGAAAACACAGTTCCTAGACCCTGAACCTGTGAGACTAAGGTGTCCCTGAAGTTGAAAACTTAAATCAGTGGCATGTGGCTGACACTTTCACACAAACAGCTGTATCTGTTACAACGGCAGAGTTTGCTCTTAAGAGGGTCAGTCCACTAATCCAGGTACATAAGTATACCTTCAGCTACAACTTGGAGTTACAAACACAACCTGAGAAAACTGGCTTCTGATTTTTGCATTTATATGATATAATGCAGACAGGTTAGTTTTACTCCTTATAAACAATTAAGTCTTGCTTACAATCAATAAGATCTAAGCAATAAGATAATCAGGATTAGCCTTCAGGATCACTTATGTCCCACAGCTTTTTGTTCAGAATATCCAGGTGTTTACTACAGCCAAGCCAAAACCAAAAAAACTATGCATCCTGAATAATTTTGACTTCAGCATTTCCAACACTACCTTATATGTAAAACATACACAGAACTGGAAAATAATTTAAAAAAAAAAAGTAAACACTTCTATTATTTCCTTCTGTTAAATCCCAATATCCCAGAAACAGTTTTTAAACCCTTGTGTTAAGTAGAGGACTCTGTCCTGACAAACACAAGCTACCAATGCTCACTGATCACTTTCCTGAAGAAAAACAGAGTTCATCCTTTTCCCATATTAAAACTTGTATAATGGATTGAGATTTACAGCCTAAGTCTTTCTGGATGTGCAAGCTTTAATCATCACTTCAAACATTAACTGGAATACATTTGAAAACCCACTCAGAAACAGGATGATTGCCCACCTTTGGCATGCTCAGTAGTCAAAGCATTTATACTATAAAGTAATAGTCCGATGCTCTTGGGTCGCCTTAGCCTGAACAGGTTCATACTTAACTCTCTCTATACTCAGATGATGGCTTTGGCAGTCAAGCCATAGGTGAGAATTTCAGAAAAAAAATCCTCATAAAACACCTTTGCAGGAAAAAAAAAAAAAAAAAAGAAAAAAAAAGGGGGAGTTCCTTTAAAAAATAGCAGGTAACGAACTTCTGTTTCTCTGTAGATTATCTTCTGACCAATGTACAGAAGTACTGCATGTACAATGTATGGACATGGGAGGACTACAGAGATGCTGTTTGCCATTGTAGGGAGAAGATTCGTGCAGCCAAAGCTCGATTAGAGTTCAAGCTGGCCAGTACTCTGAAGGACAATAAAAAGGGCTTTTTAAAATATGTTAACAGCAAAAGGAGGATCAGAGATAACATTGGTCCATTACTTGATGAGATCGGTCACCTAACAAATAGGGACATAGACAAAGCAGAGACATTTCACACCTTTTTCACCTTTGCCTTTAACACCAATGATGGGCCCTGGGACCCCCAGAGCCCTGCGTGGGAAGTCCGTGACTGGGGGCATGATAAGCTCCCAGCCAACTCTGAACCTGTTCAAGACTTGCTGCTCCAGCCAGATGCACGTAAGTCTATGGGGCCTGATGGGATTCATCCCAGGTTACTAAAAGAGCTGGCCGATGTTATCATGGGACCTTTCTCCATTATTTTTCAACAGGCTTGGGGGTTTGGAGAGGTCCCAGTTGACTGGAAGCTGGCAAATGTTGTCCCAGTTTTCAAGAAGGGTAAGAAGGAAGACCCTGGTAATTACAGGCCTGTCAGTCTCACTCCAGTGCCAGGTAAAATTATGGAGAAGATTATTCTGGGAGTTACTGAAAAACACTTGAGAGACAGTGCAGTCATTGGTCATAGCCAGCATGGGTTCGTGAGGGGAAAGTCCTGTTTAACTAACTTAATTTCCTTTTATGACAAGGTCACCCATCTAGTTGACTAAGGGAAGACAGTAGATGTGGAGTTTTTTGGATTTTAGCAAAGCTTTTGATACTCTCTCTCACAGTATCCTTCTGGACAAAATGTACAGCATACAGCTAGACAAGTCCATAACACATTGGGTAAGCAATTGGCTGGGGGGTCGGGCTCAAAGAGTTACAGTAAATAGGGTTACATCAGGCTGGCAGCCAGTCACTAGTGGGGTTCCCCAGGGCCCAATTTTAGGGCCACTGCTCTTTAATGTTTTTTACAAATGATCTGGACGCAGGAGTCAAATGTGTACATTAAGTAAGTTTGCCAATGATACTAAACCTGGAGGAGCTGTGGATTCCCTTGATGGTAGGGAGGCCCTACAGAGAGACATGGATAGACTAAAGAACTGGGCAATCACCAATCATACGAAATTTAACAAGAGCAAGTGCTGGATTCTCCACCTGGGGTAATCCCGGTTATACATACAAATTGGGGGATGTGAGGCTGGAGAGCAGCCCTGCGGAAAGAGATCTGGGGGTTTGGGTTGATGGCAAGTTGAATATGAGTCAACAGTGTGCCCTAGCAGCCAAAAGGGCCAACTGTGTCCTGGGGTGCATCAAGCACAGCATAGCTAGCCAGTCAAGGGAGGTGATTGTCCCACTCTACACTGCACTGGTGCAGACCCACCTCGAGTACTGTGTGCAGTTTTAGGCGCCTTAATATAAGGACATCAAACTATTACAGTGTGTCCAGAGGAGGGCGACTAAGATGGTGAAAGGTCTTGAGGGCAAAACTTATGAGGAGCAGCTGAGGTCACTTGGTTTGTTCAGCTTAGAGAAGAGAAGGCTGAGGGGTGACCTCATCACAGTCTACAACTTCCTCAAGGGGGGGCAGCAGATGGGGAGGTGCTGATCTCCTCTCTCTGGTGACCAGTGATAGGACACAAGGAAATGGAATGAAGCTGTGTCAGGGGAAGTTCAGATTGGACATTAGGAAAAGGTTCTTCACTGAGAGGGTGGTCAGTCCCTGGAACAGGCTCCCCAGGGAAGTCACGTCAGAGTTCAAGGAGCATCTGAATGATGCTTTTAGTCATTATGGTTTAGTTTTAGGTAGTCCTGCAAGGAGCAGGTAATTGAACTCAATGATCCTTATAGGTCCCTTTCAACTCGAGATAGAAATTCTATGATACAAACAACTAAGAATCTGAATAACCAGACAGCCACTAAATGCCAAAATTTATCATTGCAATGATATTTACAGACGAAACAGTTACTTTTACAGGTACAGTAGTATGTTGACTAATTTCATCAACACGTGTAATTACATTAAGAAAGAAAATAGGTAGATGTTAAATCTAGTCATTCACAACAAGCAAGGTTTGTAGATGATGCATTTGGACATAACTCCTCTTGCACTACGCAACTCAAGCTCCTGTCTGACCTTTAAGATGCACGCACAACTTCAGCTGACAGAAAGCTATGCTAACAGAAGTTGCATTCAGAATCACAATACATACAGTATTATAATCTACCCAAACTACAAAAAACATAATGTGGTTATATTTGTAATACTCAAAAGTTGAAAAATATAAATACAAACAACTGTGTCATTGTCTATTTATTTCATCTTTAGAGAGAATGTGATCATTTAATTTAAATAAGCAACCTTACTTCTGGAACAGTCTAATGTTTTGAGTACTTCTTTCAAAGCTTGTCTGTAGGAGTGATTTCATACCTAAAACCTTCTTCACAGTGGACATGCATATTTGTCTCAAGTTATCACACTTCTTATGAGCTCAGAATTGGGGAATCGCCATCCTTGTAAATATTCAAAACTCAACTAGACAAGGTCCTGAGCAACCTAACTTTGACGCTGCCTCTGAATAGCAGATTGGACCAAAGGACTTGAGAGACAATTTTTGACCTAAATTATTTTACAGTAACTGTAGTTAACATTCATTTTATGAACAATTCACTAGAAGTCTGTTGAGGGAATGTTGGTAGAAACAGGACATGAGGTGCTGCTGCAGGCCTGTCTGCACAACCCAGGCTACGTGGCAGATGATAAGGCCGGCCTGTCCTTGAGTGAAAGATTAGAGGAATTTGGCGGTTGGGAAAAACAAGAAACGAGAAAATAACAGCAGAAKTATTAACAACARGAGGGACGAGCCAAGGCAACGTCAGRGTGCATGCTTGACTATGYTTAACCAATTAATAGCTTATAAGGCTGCGTGAACAGAGCTGTGTGACCAATCCGATAGTTATAGTAAGCGCGTGAACCCTRTCAGACCCTATATAATCTCTCTACTTTGGCAATAAAGTGAGCATTGACTGTACCTCTATGAGGATTGTGTCTTTGTCTCCGGAGCTCCCTCGCATCAAGTGGCGCCCGAACAGGCTAGAGAGCGCGCCCTACGGAGGATGCTGAAAGGCTTGCTAACTTGTCACAGTTAAGCGGGACGGCCAGGAGGAGCTGGACAGAGGTGCTCGGATCCTGGGGGCCAGTCGGCGTGGACCGAGGTAGGAAGGATCGCAACCTTCCCCCTGTCGCGTGTTGCAGGCATGGAAGCAGAATTTGCCGCAGCAMAAAAGCTACTGCAGGGTATCCTTGCTAAGCAAGGGGAGGCAGTAGCTGAAAAAGACTTAACTAAGCTCATTCAGTGGGCTCGASAGYAYGGAYATTTTAMGGTACCCTCCCTCGTGTTTAGCCGGGAGGAATGGCGAGAGGTGGRGGACCGGATGTGGGATGAAACGATACAAAGTRAAGGAAAAAACATYTCAGGATTGGGTCCGGTGTGGCGTACCGTACTTAATACCTTGACTAATATGAAAGCAGAATCAAAAGTTGCGGCTGCTGCAGTTGAAGTTATAGCCGTACCGGCTGCTCCCCCTGCTCCCCCGATTACAAAGCCTAGCCGGTTAGAAGTATTTTTTGGGACAGGGCAGATGCGCCCTGTAAAAGGACTGGCGGGACCGCGGCAGTGTGCGTCAGTTACGGAACTGCTCGGCGCGCAGGCGGAAGGAGGCACAGCTAGAGAGGAAGTGAAGGGAGCAGAGGCTCCGGCAGCACTGAGTGAAAAGGCGGAAGCAACGCCCGTACAGCAGAAGGGGGAGGAGGAACAAGGGGGCGGTCCGAGTTGTCAGCCAAAGATATATCCGGCCCCCCTAAGGCGGAGGCGCCGCCAGAGGCGGTACCCCTCCCCAAGGAGGAGGAATCAGAGGAGCAAGAGCCGCTGCCCTCCCCTGAGACAGTGTTAAAACACTTAGAAATTCAAGAGGGAAGTAATCTCCAACAATGGCAAAATCGGATAGAAAAATTAATAGAAAGCCTTGAAACTTGCATAGAACAATCTGTATCTACATTAAAAGAGCAACTTAACCCAGTCAGTCCCTCTGTGCAGGACTTATTGTCTCATCAAAACTCAATATTGATAAAACCCACTGTGCCTAGTGCCCCTATGTTAGAATCACTATCCCCCCTGTATAATATGCCGCATGTAACAGTGGGAAAGCCAAATATTAATAGATGGACTGGAGTCATCAGAGATGMCATCCTAGACGGGGAATGGCAGGCGGTGGGGGCGGTGGTATGTCCTATAATTGTGGGACAAGGGGGATCTCACTATGAACAGCATGATTGGAAAATTTTGCAGCAAGCTAAGAAAACTGTAATGGAAAATGGAATCAGATCGGAACCAGCGCGGACCATGTTGGATTGGATATTCACAGCCGACACCAACTCTCCACATGACTGTCAAAACCTAGCTAGCCTGCTACTAACTCCGTCTCAGTTTATCATTTTTTCGCGAGAGTGGCGACGACTAGCAGAGATGGAAGCAACTAGACCCAGAGATGCACAAGATCAGCTAAACGGAGTTACAGCTGATATGTTAACAGGGAGTGGTGCTTTTGCTAATGTGACGTTACAACTGCAATATCCCCTAGCATTACACCACCTTGTAGCACAGCTGGCTAGACAAGCGTTTTATGCAGTTCCTGATGCCAACCCAGCACCTTCCTTCACAAATGTAAAACAAGGGCTCACTAAGGAATATACACACTTTGTCGATCGGCTGTCAAATGCACTTTCCGTGCATGTGGATATAACGGAAGACTCTAAACAAACGATATTTAAGCTGCTTGCATTTGACAATGCTAATGCAAAAACCAAAGCTGTGCTAGCTACTCTACCAAAAACTGCTGAAGTAGCAGATATGATTGAAGTAGCCAGTCGAGCGGCACAAAATCAACAGCAGCGTGTGCTAACAAATGCCTTTGCGGCTGCCCTGCAACCGACCAATGCTATGTTAACTGCAGCAGTACAGCGAGTACCTTCTCAGCATAATACGACAAAAGCACCAGGCACGCTGAGTGGAATATGTTACCGATGTGGAAACAAGGGACACTTTCGTAAAACATGCCGCGTGGCTGTATGGTGCGAAAATTGTCAAAAGGACACGCATGCTAGCAGTGTTTGCCGATATACAAAAAACGGAAGGATGAGCGCGAAGGGCCCYCGCGCCAAGACACAAGTTGCCGGCCCAATGCTATCCAGCAATTGCCACCCCCAGCAACAAGGGGCAGCCTGGGAATCGATCTGGCAGCAGCAGTAGATGTTATTATTACGACAACTGCGGTCCATAAAATTCCTACRGGCATTAAAGGACYTATATACAATGAAGAAAGCACTGTTGGTGCTTTACTTATAGGTCGTTCTTCCACCGGGATTGCGGGATTAATTGTGTTACCAGGAGTAATTGATGCTGACTACACTGGAGAGATCATGATAGCTGCCCTTACTTTAACACCGCCAATTGTTATTACCAAAGGMACGAGACTTGCACAGCTCGTTATATATGATAAGGTTACGAAAAGTAGTGGGCCACAAAGCGCCCCGAGTAGGGGTGCTAAGGGGTTTGGCTCCACTGGAAATACGCTAATAAATTTGGTACAAAAGATGCAACAGCGACCTATGATATCCGTACAATTGCGATGTGATCGTGTTACTTGCCATATTTCAGCTATGATGGACAYGGGGGCAGACGTTACTATCATTAGTCAACAGCTTTGGCCAAGAGATTGGCCATTAGCCCTCAGTGTCGATTCYGTACAAGGTGTGGGTGGAGGATCAAGCCCTCTGCAAAGTGTGAAAGTAATCCAAATGCAACTTCCAGAAGGACAACAGGTTAATGTTAAACCCTATGTAATGTCCCTACCAGGYGACCTAGGCRGTCTTGTGGGCAGAGACGTGTTAGCTCAAWTAGGAGCTACRYTGCAGGTTCCCRTCTCYCAGCAGGGTTTTTAGCTGAGGTCACTGCCGAAAGGCCGCCAACCCCAAAAATCCAATGGAAAACAGATGACCCTGTGTGGGTTGAGCAGTGGCCATTGACTACAGAGYGGCTTCAGATYRCCCATCAATTAGTCCAAGAACAGCTCCAAGAGGGTCACCTCAAACCATCTATTAGCCCATGGAACACCCCTATATTTGTAATACCDAAAAAGTCAGGGAAATGGCGTCTACTGCATGATCTGCRAAAAGTAAATGAGCAAATGTGGGCCATGGGTGYTYTACARCCAGGTATGCCTTTGCCTACRWTGTTACCTAGAGAGTGGAATGTSCTAGTTATAGATCTCAAAGACTGTTTCTTCRCTATTGCTCTGCACCCTGAGGATACGGTCCGTTTTGCGTTTACGATACCCTCCACCAACAAGGCAGAGCCCTCTAAGAGGTACGAGTGGGCTGTATTACCACAGGRAATGAAAAACTCRCCTACKATGTGTCAGATGTATGTTGCTTGGGCCYTAACGCCCCTTAGGAAGAAATTGAAAGACACTATTATCTATCATTATATGGATGACATTCTTTTTTCGTTAAAAGAACCATTTACAGATGCCGATGTGGRTCAAATTAGTTTCCACCTGGCGACTAAAGGGCTTTGTATAGCCCCTGAAAAGATCCAGCGTACAGCGCCCTGGAAGTATTTGGGGTGGCTTGTACACGCCTCTACTATATCTCCACAAAAAATTGAGCTAACCTCAAACATTAAAACCTTGAATGATGTGCAGAGACTTGTAGGTGACCTGCAATGGATACGTAATTTAGTAGGCATTTCCAATGAGGAGATACGGCCTTTAATGGAACTGTTAAGGGGTACTGACCCGACGGCACCAGTGGCATGGCAGCCAGAACATCAGCTATGTTTGCAACAACTTAGCCGTAAACTCACTTCAACAACCGCAGACCGTTGATATGAAGCCGTACCTATTAGTCTCATTGTATGTAATCATCCTACATTCCCGTTYGCTCTACTCTTACAATGGCCTGCTTGGCAAAAAGAAAAAGRGGGAGATCAGGRDGAGTCAAATATAGAGGATGCCAAGCAACAAACGAAGAAAAAGCAACAGAGTAGTGCGGCAGTGTTGGAGTGGGTGTTTCCTCCTTTTACCGCGCCTAAAAGTATTTGGCAAAGATCAGAAGTCATTGGGTACCTCATTCAGAAAGGCCGCCGGCGGTGTACAGATGTGAGTGGCGAGGAACCAGCATATATCAGCCTGCCCATCAAGACAGAAGATTTGGACTGGATGCTGCAAAATTCAGTCCCTATCCAATTGGCATTATTAGAGTTTCCTGGCATYATTAGAAATGATCGGCCACATGACCCAYGGATACAGGTCCTATTAAGGCAAACKTGGATAACGAGACCAAAAGTGGTGTCTCGCCYGGTAAAGRGGCTTACTGTTTTTACGGACGCTGGTAAAYGCAGTAGRACTGCTSTGTGTGTGTGGCAGAAAGAGAGTCGATGGCARAAGCATTTTATATATGGAGAACTGCGAGATAGCCTGCAGACTCTGGAGCTTGCTGCCATAGCATGGGCATTGATCACCTGGAAGGATGATCCGCTCAATATGGTATCCGAGACTCAATATGCGGTAGGAGTGGTACAAAGAATTRAAGAAGCATTAATTAAATTTCCAAAAAATTCAAGGCTAGGAGAACTATTTTTGCAGATTCGCAAAACGATTCAAGCAAGAACCACTCACTGTTGTGTTATACATATTAGAAGTCATCAGAYGGAGCTGGGGCTAGCAGAAGGAAATGCTATTGCTGACTCATTGGTCAGCCCTGCACTATCTGGGCCAGTTGACTCTTTTGCCATGGCCAGAGAAAGCCACGYACTATTTCATCAAGCWGCTAAAGTATTGAGAATACAGTTTGGTATCTCCTGGCAGGATGCCCAGGGTATTGTCAGAGCATGCTCACAGTGCAGTCAACATGGGGTTGGTCTGGGGCTGGGGGTCAACCCACGAGGGCTGCAATCTTGTGAGTTGTGGCAAATGGATGTYACGYATGTACCCGAATTTGGCAGACAAAAATATGTACACGTAACGATTGATACCTTTTCAAAATTTGTATGGGCCACAGCTCAAGCTGGAGAACGAGCACTGCACGTCTGTAGGCACCTGACCGTCTGTTTCGCGGTAATGGGGGTTCCCAAAACCTTAAAAACAGACAATGCACCTGCCTATGTAGGTGGTAAAGTTGCAAGATTCTTGCAAAAATGGGGGGTTAAACACATAACAGGTGTTCCACATTCATCCACAGGGCAGGCCATAGTGGAAAGAGCTAATCGCACTATAAAAGAATACTTAGCAAACCAAAAAGATGTAGAGCTAAGTGACCCAGTAATGAGATTGGGGAAAGTGCTATTCACTCTAAACTTTCTTAGCCTGCCAACCGGTATGGAGCAGCCWCCCGTAGTAATACATCATAGTCAGATAAAGTTACAGGCTACCCCCGAGGTATTAGTAAGATATAAGAATCCACAAACAGGAATCTGGGAARGTCCCAAACCRTTGCTATTTACTGSCCGAGGGTATAGTTGTGTCTCCACAGATYACGGACCACTCTGGGTGCCCAGTAAATGGACTCGGGCTGCTGTTTCTACCTAGCCTGTCGAGGAAAAGAGCGAAATTGCCCTCACCAGCGAAGACGAAGAGCAATCAGCAGCCTGACGAAGGATCTTGAGAAGGAAAGCAGCATCACTGGTCTCCGGATATCCCCGATAGGGATTTGGGAACTGAACAGAGAAATATTCAATAATCGTAATCGTAAATGTGAAAATTGTAATCGGGGAAAAAATTAATTTTGCTGGTTCAATGTGGAAAGTGTAATGAATTGGTCTGGAGAAAAAATGTAAACAAAATCCGCAAGTAACTCACGAAAGCTTTGCAGACTGCCTTGAGCTTGAGCAGGCATAGACTATTTGGGCATTGAAAAGGGCAATTGCACAGCTACGCTTTGTAAAACGATTTAAGATTATTGAAATAAGATGTGGCACTTGCCAATTAGCTTACTCTGCAAAATAGAGTCGCTATTGATTTTCTCTTGCTTGCTCAAGGGCATGGGTGTGAAGATTTTGAAGGCATGTGTTGCCTGAATCTTTCAGACCACTCTGTGTCCATTCACAAAAGGTTAAGAGAGTTACAAGATAGGATGCATAAGGTTACRGTCAGYAGYGGATTCTTAGATAATTGGTTCCAATCTCTGGGGTTGGGAGGATGGTTAAAAGAYTTGTTAAAATTACTATGTGTGATATGCTTAATTTTGCTTATGCTAGCCATAGTAATCCTGTGTGTACTGCAATGCATGCAAAAGACAGTATCAAAAACTATYAATGCAGCCTGGCTTGTGCAAAAAGAAAAAGGGGGAATTGTTGAGGGAATGTTGGTAGAAACAGGACATGAGGTGCTGCTGCAGGCCTGTCTGCACAACC
>JASVER010000144.1:196415-221211 GCA_030449065.1 Oceanodroma leucorhoa | reverse complement strand
AGACCCTATATAATCTCTCTACTTTGGCAATAAAGTGAGCATTGACTGTACCTCTATGAGGATTGTGTCTTTGTCTCCGGAGCTCCCTCGCATCAGAACTCTGCTTCTGAAGAAACACAGCTCTCAAATTACTGAACTCATGTCACCTACTTCTTAAAATAGCTTCAACGTCAAAGGCATATAAAATAGCTACAGCATCACAGAATGGTTGAGGTTGGAAGGGACCTCTGGAAGTCATCTTGTCCAACCCACACCGCTCAAGCAGGGCCACCTAGAGCTCACTGCCCAGGACCATGCCCAGATGGCTGCTGAGAGTATCTCCAAGGATGGAGAGGCCACAACCTCCCTGAGCAACCTGTGCCAGTACTCAGTCATCCTCACAGTAAAAAGAGTGTTTCCTTATGTTCAGAGGGAACCTCCTGTGTTTCAGATTTTGCCCATTGCCTCTTGTCTTGTCACTGGGCACCACTGAAAAGAGCCTGGCTCCATCTTCTTTACATCCTCCCTTCAGGTGTTTATAGACATTGATATCATCACCCCTGAGCCTTCTCTTCTGCGGACTGAACAGTTCCAGCTCTCAGCCTTTCCTGAATGGAGAGATGCTCTAGTCCCTTCATCATCTTTATGGCCCTTCACTGGAGTCTATCCAGTATGTCCATGTCTCTCTTGTGCTGGGGAGCCCAGAACTGGACACAGGACTCCAGCTGTGACCTCACCAGTGCTGAGTAGAGGGGAAGGATCAGCCTGCTGGCATTACTTTGCCTAATGCAGCCCAGGATACCAGTAGCCTTCTTTGCCGCATGGGCACATCACTGGCTCATGTTCAATTTGGTGTCCACCAGGACCCCCAGGTCCTTTTCTGCCAAGCTGCTGGTGTGTGGGGTTCTTCCTCACCAGGTGCAGGACTTTGCACTTCTCCTTGCTAAACTTCCCGAGGTTTCTGTCAGTCCRTTTCTCCAGTTTATCAAGCTCGTGCCAGATGGCAGCACACCCCTCTGGCCTATCAGCCATTCCTCCCAACTTTGTGTCATTGGCAAACTCGCTGAGGATACGCTCTGTCCCATCATGCAGATCACTAACRAAGATGTCAAACAGGACTGGACCCAGTATGCGACCCCCTTCCTTTGCCCCTAGGGTACACTGCTAGTTACCAGCCTCCAACAAGACTTTGTGCCACCAGCCACCACCCTCAGGGCCTGGCCATTCAGCCAGTTTTCAATCCACCTCACTGTCTGCTCATCCAGCCCCTACAGCAACAGCTGGAGGGGCTATGAGGCTCTTACGGGAGACAGAGGCCTTAATGAAGGCCTGGCACACACTAGCCACCGCTCTCCCCTCATCTACCAGGCACGTTGGTTCATCATAGAGGTTTATCAAGTTGGTCAAGCATGACTTCCCCTTGGTGAAGACATGCCGACTACTCCCAAGGAGTTTCTTCTCCTTCATGTGCCTGGAAACGGGTTCCAGGATGAGCTGCTCCGCCACTTTCCCAGGGATTAACGTGAGGCTGACTGGCCTGTAGTTCCCTGGCTCCTCCTTCTTGAAGATACAAGTGACAGACAGGAGATAGGCGACATATCTATATTGACATAGTATATTGCCAGCACATTAGGGTATCAGTTCCCTCTTAAGATGCAGTTAGCAACGGGGTAGCTGCTCTCTGTTGCTCTTAGATAGGACGATGTGCTAAAGACACCTTCAAGCTCACAGGACATAGAGTACCTATATGTGGAATAAGCGCAGTCTGGCAGAAGAAGTGACAACAGCATGTGACAACAATGCTAGTCTGCTTGTACAATCTTTTGGATAATAGTGGCTTGCTGCTGTGATTGTGAGTACCGTATGTTTCACAAGCCATGTAAAGATACCAGGGTATCTCATTTAAGAGATGCTTCAGTCCCTTGATCATCTCCGTGGCCCTTCATTGGACTCTCTCCAGTATGCCCGTATCTCTCTTTTACAGAGGAGCCCAGAACTGGACACAGTACTCCAGGTGTGGCCTCACCAGTGCTGAATAGAGGGGAGTGATCACCTCCCTTGACATGCTGGTAACACCAAAATAGCTTAGGAACACCGAAGTTAAAAATGATAGCCAGTATACAAGGAAGGAAGTAAGGAGTCACCAGTGGGAGTCCCATTGGGATGTGTGCTGGAACACTTCAGAAATAAAAGCTGACTACAAAAAACAGCAGAAGGGTCTTAGAATTCCAAGCGACTAGAGACCAATCATTGGTGTTGATAAATGCAAAGTGATGCACATGGAGAAAAAGAACCATAGCTACAAACTTACAACATCCAGCTGTATATCAGCTGGTTCCCTTCTGAGAGCATAAGCACCTTTCCATACAATACTGAGAAGTCACAGTTCCCTGATACAGGTGATTTAGAGGCTAGGAGTATAACAGGGTTAAAAAGCAATTACACAAATTCATTAGAGAGTCCATCAAGAGCTGTAAGACATGATACCACACACATATGCTCCAGACAAGAAAGCCTTTGAGTGACTGGTTCCTGGAGGAACAAACTTTGGAAATTATCAAGGCACAGCTTCACAATATTCTGTACTATGGCAGCAAAAACGGCTTCTGCATTTTTGGTGCTAAATCCCTCCTGCCCATTTCCAAAGATGGTGGACGGCTCAGGGCCTGCTGAGCTGTTTCTTTAAAACCAATTATTTTAAGGACTGATTTTAAATGCGGATCACTTTGGCAATATCGTTTATATACTGCCCTCACAGACTTACCAGCACGATGGAAACGGACAGGAATAACAAAAAGCCAAGACTAAGAACCACTTAAAACTGGAGCAACTACAGCTTATTCTCCAATCTCATCCTGTTCTTAAAAACCTTCGCTAAACAACCACCGAAAGCCACTTCAAGAGAGGATAATAATTAAACTAATACTACCTTCCAGAGTGTGTGCTACAAAATTTAAGACCATTCCTCCATCAACTCCCTGTTCTAAAAAGCCATCAGCATAAAAATTTTAGCAAAATGGAAAGCATAACTAGGTAAGGTACAAGACCAAGTTCTGGAAGAGGTAAGGAGGGGAAAGAAAGGTTGTGGAAAAAAAGAAGCATCACTCACACGGCATCACTGTTTGCTATTTCTTCTTTAATTTTAACATATTCCAGTTGACTCTCCCGATAAATCTTGAGAGAACTCTGTGGAGAAGGAAAGCACAGTTAAAATAAGTCCTTGCTGAGAGCAAAAAAGAAAAAACCCATAGATGGCAGACACTTTACCTATTCTAATGAAAACAGTGCATAGCCAAAAAAGTATATTCAATGAGACAACAAGCAAGTTGAAAAGTCAGGTTATTCTTCTTCTTTAAAGGCAAAAGTTATAACAAACAAATCTATATCTATCTATCTTTGAGTATGTGCCTCCAACACCAATCTGGATAGGAACTCAAAGCTGAAGTCAAGAGCACAACTATTATACACCATACATATAATCCTGCTTTTTCTGAAGTGCCATCAGGACATCAGCTACTAATGCTTGCTGAGGGAAGAGGATTTCAAAAACAGTTCTAACACAGAACAAAAACTACAAGAAAGAGGGTGGGGTATTTTTTTCAGCAATAATATTTAATGTCTAGAAAATACATGTTAAGGCAATTCCAACAGTCAAAAGCTTTTCCTCTGTAGACTAAATCTCAGCTAAGGGATGGGWGAGAAATTAGGAACAAACTCAAAGAGCTAATAATGTAAAAGCATATGTTCAAAATGGTAACAGAAGCAAAATCCTATTCTGCACAGATCCTCTCTGCACCTTTTTAGTAGCACAAGTTATATAGAGTTCAGTAATCTAAATAAGATCAGAAAACCAAAGGAATTTGAATGTATCCCCTTCCTTCCTAAATAAGGAAATAAACCCCAAGTAATCGGATCAAAAATCATAGGAACTACAAAAGCCTGAACTTTTTGCCTATCTGAAACCTGCTGCCATTTAATTAATTTCACCTAAAACCAGAGCTGCCTGTCCCAGTGAGCTGGAAATAACAACTGGGCTTACTAGAGCCTGCTTAATTAAGATGAGCATTAAATATATAAGTTTCCTTCAACAGAAAAAGTGCAAGTTATTTAAACCTTACAAGCACACCTTTTTCTCTTGCAACTCTGCTTTCAAGGAACCCAACTCTTCCTGGCACTTTTCCAGAGGCAGGATTTTCTGTAGCATCTGCTCCACTTGGCAACGAAGAGCAGAGATCTCTCTGAAACAGGAAGTGTAATTAAAAAAAAAGTTGCCAAAAAAACATGGGTGCTTTCAAACTCAATGTTCTGATTCTTCAGGCATATGTCTGAATATTTTGCTTTCCCCTRTGGAAAAATGCTGTGAGAGATAGCCAAAGGCTTTTAAGAGTCTAAGTATTCTCATTTTTCCATCCAACATTTTACATTCAAAGAAAATTCAAGATCTGATTTAAAAACATTAAACTGAGCCTAAAGCTAGATGCAAGCAGATGGCATGTGCCACAAAGGAGTACATTGAAATGCCAGGAATAAGTGTCTCCACATAGGTAGCACTGTGAAGTAAGAGCAGAGTCCAACTGCGGGATTTGTCAGCAGGCAGGATGGAGTCCATAAAGACTATATGCTGCCTCTTCCTCTATAATCAAGTAGAGTAAGCAAGGGCACACAGCCACAACTCTAAGACAAAATGCTTCTACAAATAGGGCCGCCCCAAATACGCTTACATTTAACCACCACCAAAAGATAAGCTCCGCGTCTCCGCTTGGTCACTTTAGACTCTTATGTAACACAGGGCCAGGGAAGAATTTCACACAGGTATTGTAGAAGGAGGACAGATTTCTCTCCTCATCAAGGGTATCTTTGCTAACTATGGCCTAGGAAGCATGACAAAAGAAAGGACCATATCAAAAGCTCAGCCTAGGCCCAGGGCTGTTGCTGTTACAACACCAGACTCCTAAAACTGYCCAAGACACAGAGAACATAGTATCGTTAGTAAACAGTTTAAATCAAACTTACCGTTCAGCAAATTGAAGCTGTAATCTCTTGTTAAGATAGAAATCAAAAACAGTTTATCAAATGTCCTTAAATATATTTCAATCCAATCACCACTTGCAAAGAAACATCCAATAAAGACTTCCACCCAAAAAACATAGGACTTGCAGAACTAAGTGTTTAACTGAAACATTTCAATATGTTTGAAGTGAATAAGCAGAGCTGCTTCTGTTACATGAAAAAACTTGAGTCATTCTCAGCAGCGCACATTTCAAATAGTCCGTATTAAGCCACATATTAGACAGCCAGATCTTAAGTTGATAGTTTTAATTCCCAAACCCTATTTTCTTTACAAAGACTATCCAGTCTGTTCTTTACTATAGGTATCATCTCTTAACTTAAACCTTAAATAAAAAGCCTTGAGCCCTCTTATAAGAAATGTTGGTATACTAATTCTTTAAGAACACTAATAGAGAAGTAAAGGATATCAGTGCACTTCTGTTGATACTCTGTCAGCAAACGACTGCAAGAAAAAAAAAAAATGTTACTGATTTTCTTACCTGATCTTGACAATCGTGTCTTAGGATGCCTTTCCTTTTGCTTTACAGATAAATACAGAAAGTGTAAGATTGGTTTCCATTTTCAGTTAGTAGTAAATACAACCCTTTTCTTTCATTAAGCAATTCAAATCTCAAATCAGGCTGTTTCAAAACAGAAAAAAAACCAACCAACTGGCAATTACATGAATTTGTAGCCATTAACTATTTGCAGCTTTAAAAAATAACATAACCCCCCTAAAAAAAACATTATTTAGGTAATGAACGTAATATACATATAATCAAAAAATCATATCCTAGCTCCCAAACTTAAAAGGACGTTTTCCTRGGAAAGAACACATAAATGCAAGAAAAACAGCTCAAAAGACCCTAAAAGGCTTTAATCTTTACACTGTTCTCCTAACAGCCATAAGAGGGTAACACTTACTCTGATCCAAGGTGTACAGTGGGCCATGAGACAGCACCAAGGAAAGGTATTCTCTCCTTTCCTCAAATGTTATGTTTTTTAAGAATGGAGAGAAGAAAGGACAAGAAAGAGAAATGCTGCGGCTGTTACTCCAATACAGAGAGGGCTGCATTACTTTCTCTTGCAACAGTTAAGAGTAATCAAGTAAGGCAAAAAAGAAAGGGGCTGAGCTGCAAGTAGTTAGAGGAGAAGTAATTCCCACAAGAAATGTATGCACTGGCAGAGAAAAGAGGGACACAAAGTTTGGAGGTAGGAAAAGGAATCTATGGACACAGACTAAAAGAGCTTTGAAGAAAAGGGTCCCAGTTAAGACAGTGAGGGCTCTCTTAAATACTTCTTGGAAACCAGAATGCAGGACTGGAATTTAGATTCACTAAACCCAGATTGACACGTATCTGAGAAAGGGTACATGAGAAATTATCATTACAATTAGGAGACATAGCAAGGATGTTAGGCCATAGTATGGAGGTATACATAACGTATCTTGATACATTATTCCATACAATCGTATGTTGATGGTTATTGAGAAGAAGTGGAAGCGATCACAGAAGAGAAAGTGAACTATGAGAAGCATTTTAGAACCTTACTGTTTTGAGTGATGTTCAGCCTCACTTTTCATAATCTGATATTTAGTCCCAACAGCACTTCACACCTTAATGCTCGGACTAAATTCTGTTGAAAAGGTTCATATACACCTGTGCTCAACTTTTAGTTCGCATACTACGCTCTTCACAACAGATAAAATGAAATAAACCTCTTCAAAGAGCTGCTTCTGCTAGTATTCATAATAATATATAAGCTATTATAGCTACACAAAATAGTCCTGTTTTACTACCATTACACACAGATGGTTTAGGGCATAAATTAAAGAAGTCTTACAGTCTAGATTTAGGACCTGTTTGTGAAGAAGTTACTTTCATCTTGAGGAGGATTTAGTTTTGTGCACTAATGAATATCTAAATTCCACAAAATGTATTTGCTGCATTGCTTTAAGAACTTAAGAGCAACAAAAAACAAAACAAAACATTTGTGCAATTGTACTTACTCTCCATCAATCATTTTTTGCTTCAGTGCAATTAATGCGGCTACATATTCATTTATATTCTGTAAGGAAGAGTCTCAAGTTGGTAAAGAAGTTTCATCCCAAAAGACAGCACTATACACTGTAAATAACCCCTAAATTGATTGCTAATGTTCTACACAATACCATAATCTGTCTTCTTTTTTTCAGTTCTTTTAGTGAACAAGTTACTAGTTCACCAAAAATATATTCATACAAATACATATAGAGAATGCAGGCTCCACAAGAAAGTAGGTATACTTAGATGAGGCTTTACTACAAAAGCGCTCCAAACTTTGCCTTTACAGTACATTATATACTAAAAACCCCATAACTTTTTCTCTAAAAATCAAATTAAGCTTTGGCAGACTATTACCAATAAACGGCATCTAGCTCCTTTGAGCCTACAGATTTCCCAGACTGTCAATACATACTCATTCTAAGTGTGTCTGAAGACCTCCTCCACCCTCTGAACTCTCAGCAGGGCCTTCCCCTCATTTAAAGGGGAAACAAACGCTGCCCAAAGAGTTATAGTATAAAACTACACGCTCGCTTAAGAGCGCTGAAGAAAGGAGGTGAATGATGACACTCCTTCCACAGCACCGAAGCAAACTCAAAAGGATACGCCTAGAAATTCACTAGCAGATCCCGCCAGGCACGCCGCAGAGACACGAGCTACTTTTCCGCATTTCACCCGGCTAAAGCTCGCCACCGCTGCTCCTTTTACAGAGCCCGTCCGCACATCCGCTATCCGAGCTCCCGCTGCACCAGGAGCGGTGACTGCGGCACCCAGCGCTCCCCACCCACCAGCGGCACGGCGTAGCCCCACGGTCGCGTCCTTAAGAGAAAACCCCGCCCCAGGCGCTCCAGCGCCACAAGGACGGCGGCCCGTTGCTACCTGCTGGAGAACACCGCAGTTCGCGCAGGCCGCGGCGGCAGCTGCAGTTCCGGCCGGCGGCGGCGGTGTCTCTCCAGGCATCATAGTGACCGCCGCGCCCCACACCGGCCCCGCTGCCCGCCAGCGCCCCACGCACCCACACGCCTGCCTCCGCCCAGCCCCGACAGCGGCGCGGGGCGCGGCCGAAGCTGCGTCACATGCCGCGCCACCGCCTCAGCAAGGACCCAGCTCGCCTTAGCCTCCTCGAGGGTGACCCCATCGCTGCCTGACTAGCGGCAGCGGAAAAGACGGCAGAAGGTGCTCTCTGCAGGGGGCAACTGTTGAAAGGGCCCAGTGAACACCGTCTCGGCCCACTGAAAGGAACGAGCGCTCCCGCGCCTGCCATGCCCTTGTACGAGTACTATACTTTTTTTTTTTATGCACGGGCACTTACGAGGGGCGCTGCTGCAGTCCTGGCGCAGGCGCGGGCTGGGGTACCTTTTCTCGCCTCGCGCCAGAGGCGGGACGGGGCCGCTGCTGGGGCGAGGCGGCCGGGGCGGGGCCTACGCGCTCGGCTGTCCCGCCCTCTCGCTGGTGGGGCCGAGCTCCGCTGGCGCCGGGGTCGGCGAGATTCAGGCCCCGGGGGTCCGCGTCGGGCCGAGCTGCCTTCGCCGCACTCCCTCTGCTCCGCCGCTGGCTGCGGGCGAGCTAGAGCTGCCGCCTAGGCACGGCCATACTTAGCTGTTGCTATTCCCTGACATACACAGAACCAGTTCTTAAAATGGGAAGAAACCGGTTCAGTTCACTCAGACAGCATTCGTGGGAGCATGCTATTCGTGGCAAGAGATCAAGCTTTTCATTTCACCCAAGCTTTCGTAAAGAGATTTTTAAGGGCAATATTTAGAATCACTTATTATCATGGCTGCCTGCATCTACCACTTACACAACATTTTTATATAGAGAGCGAGCGAGGAGAAGACTCCACGCATTGCAGGCCATGCTTTCAATTGCTTAGAGAAACAGAAGTTAAAGTAATAACTGCTGACTGTGTTGTTCCACACTGTGTTACTGTTGAGGTATGGTCCCATTGCATTATTCCCGTAGCAATCATTCAGTATCTAGTACACAGGATAGATGGTTGCACACAGTGTGATTAGTTTGTGGGGGTTTTTTTATTCAGCTCATGCTGTTGGACTTTATTTGCTGAATGCTCGTTGCAACGTTGCTGCTGCTTGCACAACTTTAGTCTACCTGAGACTTCCTCTGGCTCACAGTTTATCCAGGTACTTCAAATTGCTTTTTCACTCTTGTCTTCCTAGTAGTTTGTACATATTCCTCAGGGGAGTCACTATTCATCTCTAGATCTGCGGAGCCACATTAAATCTTCCTTCTCACTAACAATAGTGTGTACAGCTGCATAGTTAACGGGACCTTGATTAAGACATTGAAACACGGAACTCCTGTATAAGTGCTCTGATCAAACAGAATATTTCAGGCTTTCTGAATCTTTCTACTTCGAGAGCTTTACAACAATATAATAAAATACTCGTTAGAGCAGGAGTAGAGTTTAAGTGACAGTGTCACTGGAATGAATCACTCCCTCTGGGGTGAGTAAATTTCTCTCGTGAAGTGCCTTTCCTAGGGAATAGAGCTGAGCGCTACTCATTTTAGATTTGAGAGGTTGGGGCCGTGGTTAGGTCAGGTAACAAGGGACTTTATTATGTGAGATAGTTAAGGGCAGAGTTCTGCAGGAAGAAACTATGCTCTATCAGACAGAAGTGAATAGATAAGATGTCTTCAGAAGAGTTCAGTGTTTCTTGCAACTATTTGTGCTTAAGTGAAAATGTTATCCTCAAAATTGTTTTAACATTGAAGATGCCCAAATTTTCTAGTTGTTTACACTTCTTCTATAAAACCTCATAAGTTTCAATGCTTCAGACTCTGAATACATGCAGAACTAGGCAAGTAAACAAGTAAACTTATGAAAATTCAGTATCGCCATTTTATTTTTCATGTTAAGTTCCTATTACTTGACAAGAAGAAAATATTTTAAAACTCTTGTTTTAACACACCCTACAAAAACTAGTTATTAAAAGCTTTTCCTTCAAAAAGTAAGAGATTTTAAAATTTAAAACAAAAAGTATGAAATAATTTAAACTATATGCTTTTTTTTTAAATTGCACTTGACTAGGCCAAGAAGAGAGATGGTAGGGCCTGGAGTTCCAAAGTTCTGCTTCATTATATCTCAAGTGATGAGCACATCAGAGTTCAGAGAGGATGCATGGGGATGGGGGGGCACTAGGAAAGGCAGACAGGATCTAAAAGAGGAGAGTTATAAATCTGGAATTTAAAAAGCCCTGTGAGTTCAACAGTAGACTTATACAGGGCTAAGATGTGTGTGCCATGAGGTCTGAGTCACAGAGACTCTGGTCTCTTTTGTTGATGATAAAACAGAAAATTGGCCACTGTTCATAGCTCTTCATTGCTGAATGGGGCCATTTAAAAAGAATGAAATGATGCCTGCAGGGTTATTGTGTTTATTTAGCAGAACTGAAATAGCCAGCAGCACATAAACATGATTTCTTTCCTGTTGCTCATAGAGGCAACATAAACTGTCCTTCCTGTTTCTCATTAATGAAGAATGGAAAAAATCAGATGCTGATGTTCCCAAAGAAGTTCTGTGCAAACAACACTCAGGTGGTCATTCATAGCACAAAAGTGTCATCCTCTCACCACCAGTAACTGAAGGCAATATTGATGATAGGTGCAATTAGAGAGGCTCTGCAGAGGAAATGAAGATGCCTAACCATCTTCACAGCTTGTCAATGTGACAGCACTATGGCCTCTGGCAGTCTCAGCTTTATAGCAGAAAAGTTTATTAACTATAGTAAGTGTGAAAGAAACTCGTATTAATCCAGCACCATAGTTTTATTTCCACATACTTCCCAGAGAGCTCTTGCATAAACAAAGACTTAAAGGACTGGATGATGTTTGAGATGTCGTTGGATTTAGTGTTTAAAGCATCCTAACGCAGTCTCCAGTTGGGACAAACTTAAAGCTGATTTTTATCATTAGTTTATTAATTGGAGAAATTATTAGTGACTGTCATTACTCAAGAATAATACTACTTTCTTTTTTTTTTACATTAATGAAGAACTCTGAGTATGAAGTTCTATTTCATTAAAAAAATGCATAAGTGCTGAAAGAAAGCAGTAGAGAAGTACTACCATTTACATAAAATCAAGATGTGAATTAGCAGAATGAAGCAGCCAGAAATACCTGCTGCTAGTCAGAAATAGCAGTCAGAGCTCATCATATTATGAGCAAATCAAAAACAAAAATCTGCATGTTGGATTTCAAGTACCTCTGACTCAAAGGGTCTTGACTGATAGGAGGCAACTGCTTGCAGAGGGAGGCAGTCCTGAAGGGCAAAGGAGTCCAGGAGGTCTGTACATTCTTCAAGAAGGAAATCTTAAAGGCACAGTTTCGGTCCCTATGGGCCGAAAGATGAGCAGGCCGTCCCTATGGGCCGAAAGATGAGCTGGCAGGGAAGAAGACCAGCCTGGCTGAACAGAGAGCTTTTGCTTGGAACTCAGGAAAAAAAAGGGGTGTTTATGACCTTTGGAAGAAGGGGCAGGCAACTCAGGAGGACTACAAAGATGTTGTGAGGCTATGCAGGGCGAAAATTAGAAGGGCCAAAGCCAGACTAGAACTTAATTTGGCTACTGCAGTAAAAGACAATAAAAAAAAATAAAATACATTAACAACAAAAGGAAGGCTAACGAGAATCTCCATCCCTTATTGGATGCAGGGGGAAACATAGTGACAAAGGCTGAGGAAAAGGCTGAGGTTCTTAATGCTTTCTTTGCCTCAGTCTTTAATAGTAAGACCAATTGTTCCAGGGGTACCCAGCCCCCTGAGTTGGAAGACAGAGACAGGGAGCAGAATGAAGCCCCCTAATCCAAGGGGAAACAGTTAGCGACCTGCTACACCACTTCTAAGACACACACAAGACTATGGGCCTGGATGGGATCCACCCAAGGGTACTGAGGGAGCTGGTGGAAGTGCTCACCAAGCCACTTTCAGTCCTTTATCAGYAGTCCTGGCTAACCGGGGAGGTCCCAGTTGGCTGGAGGTTAGCAAATGTGATGCCCATCTACAAGAAGGGCCGGAAGGAGCCAGGGAATGTTATGAAGCAGATCATCTTGAGTGCCATCACACGGCACGTACAGGACAACCAGGTGATCAGTCCCGGTCAGCATGGGTTTATGAAAGGCAGGTCCTGCTTGACTAACCTGATCTCCTTCTGTGACAAGGTGACCCACTTAGTGGATGAGGGAAAGGCTGTGGATGTTGTTTACCTGGACTTTAGCAAAGCCTTTGACACTGTTTCCCACAGCATTCTCCTGGAGAAACTGGCTGCTCATGGCTTGGTTGGGTGTACCCTTTGCTGGGTGAAAAACTGGCTGGATGGCCAGGCCCAAAGAGTTGTGGTGGATGGAGTTAAATCCAGTTGGCGGCCGCTCACACATGGTGTTCCCCAGGGCTCAATGTTGGGGCAAGTTTTGTTTAATATCTTCATCAGTGATCTGGATGAGGGGATCGAGTGCACTCTCAGTAAGTTTGCAGATGATACCAAGTAGGGTGGGAGTGTTGATCTGCTTCAGGGTAGAAGGGCTCTACAGAAGGACCTGGACCGGCTGGATCGATGGGCCAAGGGCAATTGTATGAGATTCAAGAAGGTTAAGTGCCAGGTCTTACACTTCAGTCACAACAACCCCATGCAACGCTACAGGCTTTGGAAAGAGTGGCTGGAAAGCTGCCTGGCGGAAAAGGACTTGGGGGTGTCGGTCAACAGCCATCTGAACATGAGCCGGCAGTGTGCCCAGGTGGCCAAGAAGGCCAACGGCATCCTGGCTTGGATGAGAAATAGCATAGTCAGCAGGACTAGGAAAGTGATTGTCGCTTGGTACTCAGCACTGGTGAGGCCGCACCTTGAATACTGTGTTCAGTTTTGGGCCCCTCACTACAAGAAAGACATCGAGGTGCTGGAGCACGTTCAAGAAGAGCAACGAAGCTGGTGAAAGGTCTAGAGAACAAGAATTATGAAGAGCGGCTGAGGGAACTGAGATTGTTTAGTCTGGAGCAAAGCAGGCTGAGGAGAGACCTTATCGCGCTCTACAACTACCTGAAAGGAGGTTGTAGTGAGGTGGGTGTTGGTCTCTTTTCCCAGGCCTCAAGTTGCACCAGGGGAGGTTTAGATTGGATATTAGGAAAAATTTCTTCACCGGAAGGGTTGTCAAGCATTGGAACAGGCTGCCCAGGGAAGTGGTTGAGTCACCATCCCTGGAGGTATCTAAAAGACATGTAGATGTGGCACTTAGGGACATGGTTTGGTGTTGGACTTGGGCAGTGTTAGGTTAATGGTTGGACTTGATGATCTTAAAGGTCTTTTCCAACCTAAATGACTCTATGATTCTATTCCAGATTAGGCCAGTGGTCTCCGAACTGCTTCTGTCTTGGGTTCTGTGCAAGTAAGTAGAAACTATTTCAATATACTGAGTCAACCATACCTTCTTCCTGGATAGTTTTAGGGTTTCATCAAAGTGAAGTTAATGAAAGACTCCTGCTTATTTCAGTGGATATTGGTCCTTGCAAGTTACACTTCTGCTTTGTAGTTTTCTGGAGGAATAGCTCAAAAAGTGGAACGTTTCAAATAACTAGAATATTTTCAACCAACAAATTGTGTGGTTTTATAGACTAAGTCAGTTCAAATTCTCTTGGCAAACAGAAAATTTTCCCACAATCAGGCTTCAGTTACATATTATTCCTGGGTTAAATACTTACATTAGTAGGCAAGGAAGCCCTGATTCTTTTATAAATATTTTTAAGAAAATGGAAAATAAAATATTCAAACTGTGTTATGTAAGCCACAAAATTATTTATTTTTTATATTTATTTTTTATTTCATATTTGGAATCTTGGTTTTGTTTCGGTATTCACAGCCAGTGCTCTGACGCCAATGACTATGTATTGACTATGCTACAAATCTTTTCAGCAATAGCAAGAAATTAAACATTAAAAGTGGATTGATTTAGTCAGTGTTTTGAATTGCAGTTGTTTTGTGCTTAGAACTTGGGGTTTGTTTCAGTCCTGTCATAGCTAACTTACAATAATGCTTATTATTTACAGTTGGCATTCAAGAGATATCTGCCATTGTGTCTTGGGTTTTGCGTGGCAAGGTTTTGGTGGTGGGGGGGCACTGCAGGGATGGCTTCTGTGAGAAGAGACCAGGAGCTGCCCCCATGTCCGACAGACCCAGTTCCAGACGGCTCCAAGGCGGACCCACTGCTGGCCGAAGCTGAGCCCAGGGTGATGCCCCTGTGATAACATATTTAAGAAGGGGAAAAAATGCTGCACATCAGCTGTGAGAGAGAGGAGTGAGAATATGTGAGAGAAACAACCCTGCAGACACCAAGGTCAGTGAAGAAGGAGGGGGAGGAGGTGCTCCAGCTGCCTGAGCAGAGATTCTCCTGCAGCCTGTGGTGAAGACCATGGTGATGCAGGTTGTCCCCCTGCAGCCCATGGAGGTCCACGGTAGAGCAGATACCCACCCTGCAGCCCGTGAAGGACCCCATACTGCAGCAGGTGGATGTGCCCTGAAGGAAGCTGCAGTCTATGGAGAGCCTACACTGGAGCAGGCTCCTGTCGGGAACTGTGACCCCGTGAAGAGAAGCCCACGCAAGAGCAGGTTTTCTGGCAGGACCTGTGACCCTGCGAGGGACCCACGCTGGAGCAGGTTTTCTGGCAGGACCTGTGACCCTGCGAGGGACCCACGCTGGAGCAGGTTTTCTGGCAGGACCTGTGACCCTGTGGGGGATCCACGCTGGAGCAGTCCATTCCTGAAGCACTGGTGACCCCATGGAAAGGGCCCATGCTGGAGCAGTTCTTGAAGAACTGCAGCCCTTGGGAAGGACCCACATTGGAGAAAGTCATGAAGGACTGTCTCCCAAGGGTGGGACCCTATGCTGGAGCAGGGGAAGAGTGTGAGGAGGAAGGAGCAGTGACATAACTTGTTATGAACTGACTGTAACCCCATTCCCTGACCCCCTGTGCTGCTCAGGGGGCAGAGGTAGAGAAGTTGGGAGTGAAGTTGAGCCTGGGAAGAAGGGAGGGATGGGGGAAGGTGTTTCTAGATTTGTTCTTATTTCTCATTATCCTACTCTGTTTAATTGGCAATAAATTAAATTAATTTCCCCAAGTCGAGTCTGGTATGCCCGTGACGGTAATTGCTGAGTGATCTCCCTGTCCTTTTCTCGACCCACAAGCCTTTTGCCATATTTTCTCCCCATCCTATTGAGGAGGAGGAGTGATAGAATGGCTTGATGGGCACCTCGCGGCCAACCAAGGTCAACCAACCACAGATAGCCTCTGTTAGAGAGGATCCACCAAACCTTATTTCTTCTCCCTCTTAAGTAATCCACTTCAGTAGCATCTGGATGGATGCAGGAGTCAGTATAATCATCTTCTATAGGAGTAAACAGGCACATGGTCATCCCAGTTGTTTAACTGTTTGCACAATGCTTTGGGGCTGTAGTAGCCAACATTCTTCCAAATGTGCCTTGGCTAACTATTGGATAGCTATTGGGATAGGACTGACGTAGCAATGTGGACAAGTGTGTGCTGTTTTGGCAAGTGCCCTTTAAAACAGTCCTCTTGGCTCTGGGATCAAACACACATACACCCTGTTACACACCATACTTAGAACATGCCAAACATGCCACAAATAAAACAGCACAGGAACCTGCTTGCAGAGGCTATGAAAAAGCCCCATGTTACTTGTCTGGAGTCTCTATGTGACAGTGAGGCAGGAGGATGTAAGGGGAGGGTGCTGGCAGAGCCCCAAGGGCACAAGTAGGATGTGACTGCTCTGAGCAGCCTCACTTGAGACCTCTATACATGCCCTCTGCCCATGGACCCAGGAACTGCATTTAAGCTCAAATGTGGGTCCCCTGTCTTTGAATGAGCTATGCATATTTGTAAGAGGGGGCACTCCTGTGGAAACTGTGATCTTCCCCTTGGTAGCGTATGGGCTTCAGAGCTGATTTTTTCAAGGGAGATCGCAAGAAAAAGTATATTCTCAGTTTTATCTGTTTGAACCCTCAGTATCCAGCTTTCAGTCTTCCTATAGCATCTATGTGGTGTCCCATGGACCAAGTCTAAGAAAAACTGTGGTGCCAAAATGACAACTCTGAAGTGAATGGCAGGAAGTGAATCCCAAAGAGTAATCTAGGCAGGAGGAAGTGGCTCTAACATAAACCATGGGATTCCAGGTGCTAAAATAATCATCAGAAACTAATACCGCTGAAGACACCAGTGTGAGCTTTGTAAACTGTAGGGCTATCATTTAATTGTTTTTTTCAGTAAGCCTTAGTATATTACGTTGCATTAGATAATATAGGAAATTATGCAAAATATTAAGRAGCAGGAGTGGAACCTGAGTTGTTCAAATGACAAAAAGATGACACTAGACTTACGTATTGTTTTACACAAAGACGGAAGTAACTTCTGTCCTTTGAATCCTAAATGATTCACGGTTTGTAAACTTTGCCAGTTACCAACAGA
The DNA here is from genome assembly GCA_030449065.1 of Oceanodroma leucorhoa. NCBI lineage: Eukaryota > Metazoa > Chordata > Aves > Procellariiformes > Oceanodroma > Oceanodroma leucorhoa. Next base: position 204,658 of record JASVER010000144.1, on the reverse strand, counting down.
AATCTAGTTATGATAAAACAAGTTACCTGCATTTTGAAGGAAATTCAACTTTATTGCTTCATTCGATAGGTAAGAGAATGGGTGGTCTGCCATCAAAGGAATTTTTCTCATATATCCTCCAACATGAGTTTGCAGACATCCAAAATTACCTATACTACAGTTTGAAATATTGTTGCAAGAGATAAAAAAGCATCCTTTATGGAAACCTTAACATGATTCTCTTAGTCATTTTAACTTAGTTTCCTGCAGGAATGCAAGATATGCAGTTACATTGTGTGTGTCATCCATTCCCTCATCCCTGAAATATTTTTGAATCTATTGATTATTTGAAATTATATCTGATGGTAGTAAGCAGAGAAAAGAAATTATCAGTAAGCTGCTGTATAAACCCATCACATGCCTGCATCTTATATATTGTAAGTTGTTCTTTTTTTCCTTTTTCTCACTTCAGCAGCCTGAAAAATGGATATAGTGCAACCAGAAAGATTCAAAAAAGGGCATAAAGGAGAAACAAAGGTAGGTAATACATGCAAAAACATGCAAGAACTCTGACAGAAGAGAGGTGACCAAGGTATTTTTGTAAAAGCCTATCAGAACTTGAGTTGCATGAAGGACTCTTTACTTTGCCTTCTGATACAAGAACTGAGGACATCAAATAGCAAAATAGCTTAGCACAGTGATCAGACCTGATCAAAAAGATGATCTGGGAAAATTTTATTGAGTAGCATTAAGTGTTAAAATTTATTTTGGGCAGTGGCTGATGACATCCTTGCTCATGCTTCATGCTTCAGTGATATATTACTGCTTCCAGGTCATCATACAGTACTGAGTTTTATTGTTAAATGATAATTATTTGATGAAGTGTTGAAGACAATGTCATTGAGACATATATTGGTAGTAGTTTATGACGCCACCAGGTATTGATAATTTATACAGAAATTAGGAACATTGGAGAGGGAAGAAATCTGTTGAATCATTGAGTCAAGCATCTCGCAGTCACTTGTAATCCTTTACAGCAATTATCAGCTATTTAGGTTTCTTATTCTGTTTATGTTTATTGGGACCTGGTCCAGAATGTCACTCCCTGATTGTTAGAAGGCCATTTTTAATTTCCAGTTTAAATTTAACCATAGCCAATTTGTATCTTTTTGTTCTTCTGCCAATTCTTCTGTTACCTTAAATAATTCTCCTCATTTCCAACTGTGTACCCCTATGCTGTATTTACAAAGAACAAAATCAAACTCTGTCTTGGCTTCTCTTGACCCTGACCTGTTTTGTTTTGGCCTCTGATAGACTAAGCAATCTGAGCTGGTTTTGCTTTATCTCTTAGGATAAATCTTCTATTCCCTGAATAGAAGATAGAATGACATTTTCTTAAACATAGGTGACCGGGGATGTACAGGAATTAAATTCCAGATGAGGAAATTTCAGATGAGTTTTACTTATGCTTTGGATAATGGCAACTCAGTTTCTTTAACTTTGCAGACAGCAAAGTTTCTTTAACTTTGAAGGCATCTCCTCTTGCAACTGAAGATCCTACTTGCCGCCTTCTTGAGTTTCTAAACATTGTGACTGGTTTGTAACTATTTGCATGGCCTGGATATTGAGCTATTACCTTTCACTGAGGTGCTATCACTTAATTCTCTATAACATCCAAGTAGTTCTGTATGCTGTTGCAGTTCCCCATGGACAATGCTTAGTGTCCTCAGAAAATTCTATTATCATGGACTTAATCTGATGTGAAATCCATTAATAAAAATAAGAAATATTATTGGACTGATATATATTGGACTGATTATTAAGGATTTATATAAATGAAATTCCTAGTTCTTATATAAATGAATATCCCTCTCACCTGGTTTTGTTTTTTTTTAACTTTAACCTTACACCCCTACAGTTCTTGTAACCATATGAATTTTCACTAGTATAACTAATACTTTGCCTACATTAAATTCTTTCAAAGGCTTTACTGGTATCCAAATGTCTTACCTGATGTTGAACAAAAATATCAAATGAATAATATTACTCCATAGAGATGTGCCACTTCCACCTATCCCAGCTGTGGTGATATGCAGAGGTACTTCCTACACAGAATTTCTACGCAGTCTTTCAGTGGAATCTCTTGTTTCAGCTGCTCTTGCCGATTTCAGATTCTTGTGGTGTTCCCCTATTGACAGTCTAATGTACAAGGTCTCTGAAGTGACATCTCCAGAATGGAAACACAGACAAATAGGATCCCACTCTTCTCACTAAAGAGACAACACTTTGGGATGGAAGTGCAATCTTCACTTTTTCTTGCTTCCTATCCCCAGTACCCTGGGGTGCAATAATGGTAAGACAGACTTGAAACAGCTATTTTATTTAGACATTAGCAGGCAAGGATATTATCATTTTATTATTATAAATAATTTACACCACCATAGAAAAAATTTAGCTTGCAAGGGACCTCTGAAGGTCTGTAGTCCAACCTGCTCAAAGTGGATTTAACTACAGGCTAGATCAGGTTGCTCAAGGGCTTGTCCAGGTGATTTTATAAAATCTCCAAGGATGTAGATCCTACCATCTCTTTGGCCAACCTGCTTAACTGTTCTAAGAGTGAAAAATCTTTTTCTGCTCTCCAGTCAGAACTTCTGTTGTTTCAGTTTGATTCTGTTGCTTCTTGTTTAGCTGTGCATCTCAGGGAAGAGTTTGGCTCAGTTTTCTCTATAAACCCCCTTAGGTAATTGAAGAGAGCAATCAGATCTCTCATTTAGTCTTCTCTTCTCTTGGCTGGACAAACCCAGTTACTTCAGCCTCTCCCTGTGTATATTATGAGTGGTGGCCCTGGTGGCCAATTCCTCCAACTTGTCAAGGTCAGTCCAAATGATAGATCTGCCTTTGAGCATATCATGTGCTCCCTGCAATTTTGTGTCATATGCAAACTTGTCTCTTTTTCCAGGTCATTGGTGAAGATGTTAAACAGTGTCAGCCTCAATGTTGACCCTTAAGAAATGCTATTTGATTAGGCTGCCAGCTAGATGATCGCTGGCAGTTAGTCATAGAGGAGTCCTTTACCTTCTGTCCATCTGGTATACCCAAACTTCTGTTATTCCTATTTTTCTTCTCTCTCTTTCCCTCCCTCACTCTCTATACAGATATGTACATACACACATTCTGCAGAATTATGAGTTTCTGTTACATAAAGAAACAGACAGTAAAGGAATTTGAGACAGAATACACTATTTTTTGCTCTTCTGAATGACTCTATTTTCACCTGCTCTTTCAGGTTTTTCCTCTAGAGTAAGACAAATCCAGACACACCAGTTGAATGGTATGCTCAGCATTGCAGACTCGTCTGCTAGGTTATCGCTTCATAGTATTCAGAATGCTGAGAATAAATATATAGGAGTTTTTTCAGGTGAGTGTACTACAGGACACAAAAAGGTTCTATTTCCTATAGTCTCATGGACATTATGTAGGAATCTGGGTGAGTCAACGCCTAGTTCAGGGTGAAAATGATGTGTCATATCCTTATCTCCCTTCTCAGGCTTTCTCCTTCTTTACCCTATTTTCTGAGTGCTCTATGCATATTTCTTCAGTACTGCAATACCTCTTTTTTAGATTTTTTTTTTTTTCTTTTCCTCTCTGATTTGTCAGATGTTGGAAAGCAGCCCTGTTGCCACATCAATTCAGAGGTACAGTTTCTTCTGATTATGAAAATAACTCTGAGAGGGGCTCTGGTTCCTTGTTCTGTTACCACGACATCAAAGATTTTTTCTGTATCATTCCCAAAGTATCACTCTTAGTGCCTCTCCTCAGTATTGGGAGAACATCCAGATGGTAAATTATCTGGCATGGTCCTCCTGTATATGTCTACTGCGTGCAGTGAATTCTTTTACTTGTTTGTCTCCAATACTTGAACGGCAAATGGTAGAGGAAGGAGAGCATACTGGTTACAAGGACCTATTTGAAATCCACCATGTTTAAATTTTAAGGTCTTTCTTAAAAAAAAAGCTTAAACTTATTGTAGTAAATTGGGTGACACAACATTGGTAGAATCCTCTTGTATTCTTTTCCTTGAAATTACATAAAGTAGGAAAGGTTGACTAGAAATCACAGGGATGTGACTACTCAGTGCTTACAGATCCACTGCATGTCAGTTGTACATGTGACAGATGCACGTAGAGTAAGTGCCTTGTTAGAAGTGCCTGGTTAGAAGTGTAGTTACCTGAGAAATAYATGCATGGTAAGCCAAATATGTTGGATTTTGCATGGGCATTGGAGATGCTTTGTGTTCATACTGGGCATCTCCACAGCACATAAGACTACTCATCGAGGTTTTCCGGATAGAACTTCAGATGCTCAGAAACTTTGTAACAAGATATAGTTTATGTTTATACAGCTAAATTCTTCTTCTCTCAAAATAGGGTGTCTGCTGCATGCAAATCAGAAGTTAGTTGCCAGGAGTCCTTTAGCATAAAGGCCTTTGGTCCTAATTGCCAGCATGTCTTTCTAGTACGCCATGCACATCTGCCTTTCCTTACCTCCTTACGGATGCCATTCTAAAATGATACTGACTGTGTACCTGCAGACTGGTGATCTGTGCTTAGTTCCTGGTAACACAACATGCTGTCTGTGGGTGATGCATGTTCCTACCTCATTTGCTGTTTGTGTTCATGCCAGACAGCTTTCATCACCTGCTGAGGCCTGTGGGGGGACCTGCATCTTTCTTCCACCTAGGACAGCAGAGCTGCTGCTTGCTGGAGGCTCCAAACCAAGATGAAAGTTCTGTGGAGCCCTGTGGGGCTGGTCCAGTATCTCAGCACTGCGTTAAAGGGAACAGTTGCCATGGAAGATAGGATGGTTTCTTCCCATTTACACTACTTTACGTTGAGCTTCCCTAAATTCCATCTGCCATTTTTTGCCCATACACTCAGTATCCTAAGACTCTTCTGCTTGCAGTTCTTCTCAGCCTGCCATTGCCTATATTTCCCTAAATAACATTGTACCATCAGCAGACTCTGACACTGCCATTTCCAGTTTTTTGAGAAATATGTTGCACCGATCAGGTTCCAGAACACATCCTTGTGGGACTCTATTGGTCACCTCCTTTTAGTGTGAAAACAGACTATTGACTCTTACTTTTTTATTTCCTGTCTTTCAACCAGTTATTTACCCCTGCAATTTCTTGGCAGTGTAACTTTTAAGAGCTTTTGATGAATGACCTCTCCAAATACCTTCCAGAAATCCATGGTCAGGATTCCAGGGTCTATCTCCCTTAGCCATGAGCTTGTTGACTCATGAACGTTTCAGTAGGATTGTGAGGCAGTTCTTGCCTTTCTAAAAGCCATTTTGACTCATCCCTATTACAGCATCTTTATGCATACGCTCACTAATTCTAATCTATTTTACAGTTTCCATTAACTTGCCTGCTACAGACATCAGGCCTGTACTTTTCTAGGTTTCTTTTATGGCATCCTTTTAAAAAATTGATGTTACAGCTGACACATCCCTGTCTCCTGCTACCAAAGCAGTTTTATACTAGGGGTTGTACAGGACAGTTTGTAGTTCACCCTTGAATTCTTTCAGAATTGCAGGCTATATACCATCTGGTCCTTGTGATTTGTTACTATTAATTTTGCCTATAGTTCCATAATCTATATGTTCCATACTGACTCTTTCAAGACACAACCCCTGGTGAGTGCCCCCATAAAGAAGAGCTGGCTTGGGAATCTCATCCAGCTCTGCTTTCGTGAACACAGATGTAAAGAATTAATTTAGATTTTCTGTTATTTTCTCTGTATGCTCCTTTACATTTCTTTTAATTTTCCTGGTGCTGCAGACTGTTTGGCAGGCTTCCAGAGCCTGAAGTGTTTGAAAAGGGATTTATTATTAGATTTTATGCCTTACGCAAGTTGTTCCTCAAACCCTTTTGGCCTGTCTCATGGTGTGGTTTACTTTTCATCTGTCACAAGTTCAGATTCTATTTTCAATTTTATGCCCAAATTTAGCTTTTGGTAGGCTGCTCCTGAAAAGCTGTCCCCAGCAACAGGCTCCGTTGTCCCTGCTGCTTAACCATGGCAGGTTCCTTTTCCACTTATATGCATTTGCCCTGAGCCTCCAGTATGGTATGTTTAAAGTCTCCATGTAACCCTCAAAGACATAATTATTTTAGCTGCTCCTCCATTTTTAACAAGCTTCTTCATTTTTAAGTAGTTCCCTTTTTTTTTTTTTGAAATGAAAGCACATATTGGTCGACTTTTTTTTGCTTGTCTATAAGGGCTTCATGTAAGGAAGGAAAGGACAAAAGAGACAGAACATCACTGTGTGCTGCATGGACTGTGCCCACAGCACCTTATAACTCTTCCCTTGCCTTCTGGAGGGGTACACAGTGCTGTATTTAAATAGTGCTTCTGGCTGCAGGGATTGTAACCCCAATGGCATTTGGAAACACCTAGGGACAGCTTCTTTAAAAATCAGGAACTCCAGGAAATCCTTTGCGCAAAAGGGTATTGTGTGTATGTGGGAGACTCATGCTGAACATCTAGACTTGCAGTTGATTGTCTGTAGTCCATTTTGTCTTCCTCACCAGAATCTCAGCATCATGGCAACCTTGTTCTCTTCATGTCAAGGCATCTCCTGAGCAGTCACTGACYCCACCATGGGCTGACTCGTCCTTAAAAATGACTATACCATGATGCCAGCTCAGGAGTGAATATGTTTCTATTAGCATATTTATCTTCCTTGGCATGCTGGCACTGAAGTTATGGCTAGGGATTCCCTTCTTCCTGCTTCCCTACTTCATCTCCCCTCTCCCTTGAAGGCAAGGCTGTTTACTAGCACCCCTGCTGCATATAGGAGAGATCTGTGACTGTAACAGCCCTGAGTACATCTCCCCCATGTCCCTTCCCACCACCCTGGGGGTTTGTCTGGATGGGGTCAGCGCCAACTTTTGTAAGTAGCTGTCAGGCCTTGAGAAGCCTCAGTGTGTGCCTGCCGCTCATTCTTTCCCACCCTGCTTTAAAATTCATGCTCTTGTCCTTAGTGTCTGCCTGAACTACATTGCAGGCATGCTTGTGCCTACCCTCCCTGATCCTTACCCACTGGCTTGACTTCTGGCTTGAGCTGCCCTGTCACTACAGGCTTGCCTGGCAACCTGGCCTGTTGCCTGAAGTATTGGTGGACCTGCTCTGCTCTTGCGGAATTTGCTGACTCTCAGCTCGCAGCTCTACTTTCCATATGGAGCAGTCTGTCCCTGTTGCTTCCTGACAGTCATACTGGTCAGATGGAAAAATGCAGCCACTGAGAAAAGAAATGAGTGATAAATGGCAAAAGGATGGGGAGATAAATACTAAAGCGTGACAAAGTAGAAACGAAAAATATGTTTTAAGGGAGGGTGTATGATATAGTGGGGAGATCCTTGCCCCTATCCCTGCACTGAAAAGGAGAAATGGTGGAAGGAGAAAAGGAGAAAAGGAGAAAAGATAAAAAGACTATTTTGGCCAAACTAAAGAAGAGAATAAAATCACATGCCTGTACAGGAATGCTGGGCAATTAAGTTAGGCTATCAGGAGTGGATGGGATTGGCCCAGTGCACATTTAAGACAAGAAAGGAGAAAAAAGCAGAACTGTTTAGATAAAAAGGGAAAAGGGAGAACAAAGGAAAAGCTGGATAGACCTAATCATTGGCATTTGTGCAGCAGCACACACAGGTGCAAATCCCTATAGTGCTTTCCATATCACAACTGTTTTTTTGATGGTAGCAAAAAAGAGTGTGGATACTGAAGTGGTAGTGCTGTGGTATTCATGTAAAGCAGTGCTAAAAATTTGTAGTAGTTCTATGTGAATGTTATGGTCACATCTCTACAGTAGTGACAGAGAAGCCTATGGGAACCAGAGAACTATTGCAAGTTTCTTGACAGCAGCAGGAAAACCATGCATCACTGCCATATACCTTTCTTTGCAACCTCAGATGGTCACAATGTTTACATACAGCAAAGCACTTCAACCACACTCAAAATCCATGGCAAAACATGTAGCATCTTCATAAGGCTGTTGCCATACCGGTTTGCAAGCTTCCTTTGCAGCAGTGGCAGCATCTGGGGTGCATTTCAACAGCTAGTGTTTCTGCAGTAAGCCCACTGGTTCTTTAAGGGCTTTGGAGCCATGAACTTTGCCCACTAGGAGGGGAAGTGTGGGAATTGTGGAGGAATGGCTTGTTGAACAAGGCAAAATAGATTTTGTGCAGCTGGTAAACAAGGAGC